>JAVQJL010094764.1:0-11795 GCA_036024295.1 Nannoperca obscura
CCTGGTATACAGTGGGTGGGCAGGCAACCCCAGTCTTTCTCCTTTTTTTTCTCTCTCTCTCTCTCTCTCTCTCTCTCTCTCTCTCTCTCTCTCTCTCTCTCTCTCTCTCTCTCTCTCTCTCAGTTATGCAGTCATTGCATTTGGCTGTGCCAGCTGCCCAAAGATCACCTGTGGGCGTGAGGGCTGTGGGACAGAGTTCTGCTACCACTGCAAACAGCTGTGGCATCCCAACCAGACATGTGACACAGCACGGCAGCAAAGGGCCCAAACCCTCCGGCTGAGGAATTTCAGGTCCTCCTCCCTCAGCTACAGCCAGGAGAGCGGAGCCGCAGGTATTATTATTTTTTGCCTCATGCACAGGTGAATTCACAGTATACACACTATAAATATTCAGCATAATAACTATGAAAAATGCTTCTCTTGCTTTCCCTCAATCAACCTCCGCCAGGTGATGACATCAAGCCGTGCCCTCGTTGTGCTGCCTACATCATCAAGATGAATGATGGAAGCTGCAATCACATGACCTGCGCTGTCTGCGGCTGTGAGTTCTGCTGGCTGTGCATGAAGGAGATCTCTGACCTGCACTATTTAAGGTGAGCCAAAAGTTCAGCAGGAAAAAAACACCTCATCTGCACGCAGTAGTTGGTTGTGTTTCGTCCTGTTTTTTGTTTTTTTGGCATATTGCCTTTTTATTTGAGAGCCAATCGTGTCGAGAAACAGGAAACATATGGAGGGAGAGAGGGTTTTGACATTCAAGTAAAGTCCACAGCCGGAACCACAACTCTAAACATCGTATTGAATTTCTCTCTCTCTGTCTCTCTCTGTCTCTCTCTGTCTCTCTCTGTCTCTCTCTGTCTCTCTCTCTCTCTGTCTCTCTCTGTCTCTCTCTGTCTCTCTGTCTCTCTCTGTCTCTCTCTGTCTCTCTCTGTCTCTCTCTTTCTCTCTCTCTCTCTCTCTCTCTGTCTCTCTGTCTCTCTCTCTCTCTCTCTCTCTCTGTCTCTGTGGTGTTCCTTTCTCCCTCCAATCGGCTCAGTCCGTCAGGCTGCACCTTCTGGGGGAAGAAGCCCTGGAGCAGAAAGAAGAAGATCCTCTGGCAGCTCGGCACGTTGGTGGGTGCGCCCGTGGGCATCGCCCTCATAGCCGGCATCGCCATCCCCGCGATGATCATTGGCATCCCAGTCTACGTGGGAAGAAAGGTGAGAGCTGGCCCTACGCAGCGGTCAAAACCAGCAGTTTATTCAGATGGATGGAAAGCACAGAGGGAGACACAGCTGTAGTCCCAGAGATGTAATTCTTTTTAAAGGTAATCAGCAATGATTTTACTCCTCAGATCCATAATCGCTACGAGGGCAAAGACATCTCGAAACACAAGAGGAACTTGGTGATAGCTGGCGGCGTGACGCTCTCTGTGATCGTGTCGCCCGTGGTCGCAGCCGTCACTGTTGGTAAGAAAGGCGGGTTTTTCTCTGGGTTCCCTTTAGACTTTTCTCCGTCACCATCTGTTTCTCGATAACATTTGAAAAGTATAGTGAAGGGTTATTTTTGGTGGGTCACTAGTACAAAAGCATCATCTGGCCAAAACATTTGTTTCCCGGGTTTGAACTGTCTGAAAAGGTGGATACGCTGTGAAATCCTTTACAGTGTTTGAAAAAGAACATGCTTTTATATTTGCAGTTTACCACTGATGCTTGATAAAACGTCCGCTGTGTGTCGACATTGTGTTGTGTAGGCATCGGCGTCCCCATCATGCTGGCCTACGTCTACGGAGTCGTCCCGATCTCGCTGTGCCGGGGGGGCGGCTGCGGCGTGTCCGCTGGCAATGGCAAAGGGGTGCGGATCGAGTTTGACGACGAAAATGACAACATAGGTAGCGGGGCAGCCGCCACAGGTGAGCGTTTCTAACACAGGAAAGCACGATCCTACACGATCCCAAGAGTGTTCAGAATATATAACAAGCGGCAGACGTACGACTTAAACTTCAGCTTCAACGTAACTAGCGGACGTTTGTCTGGCGGTCAGGTGAAACACAGACTTACAATACGTAAATCATGTAATAAAAACACGTAAAACCCACCACACAAACTCACATAAAACAACGTACGTCGTGTGACAACATAACACAAAATCCGTAGTACATCCAACACAACAACCCACCGTGAAACATATCAGATTAAAAGACAAAACACAGGAATATAAGAAAAAATATGTGCATCTCTGCCTCTGCTCTGCTTTCTATCACTTCTTTTTAACTTCATCTTCTGTCCGGACCAGTCAGATCTTTTTTTCTCCAAACCTTTTGTCACTCAGTTTATTCACAAGTTATTCTCGTCTGAATGGAGAACGTGTCATTACTGGCACTGTCATCTTGATTTAATTCTCTGATTTAAGCACTTGAGTATTTGGAAAATGCCAGCAGCTTTTAAGCGACTATAACACAAGGGGCTGTGGTAGCCCCGTGCCCACGCAACTCTGTTTGGCTTCCACAAGTACATCTACATCTGTCGGCGCCTTTGTGTGTACGTCTAGATTATTCATCGCCCACAAAATGCCAAAACAGTTGACGGGAGACGAGCGTTCGAGGCGCGGGGTGGTGTGAAACGACTGCCGCAGCTGACGTCCATGTGAGGCCGAGCTCGCCACGCGCTCCCAGGAGGTGTTTGGGGAGACTGTATTTCTCACAGCTTCCGGCAACACTGCGAACGATAATTATGAATCCAAATGACAGCAGGGACTTTGACCTCTCCAGGAACATACGGTGTGAGACTTGATGACACTTATTCACACCTAAGAATTCATCAGTCGGTTGTTCCGGGATGAATTTAAAGCCTATAAAAGTTGGTCAAAGTCATTGATTTAACTTCAGAAGAATAAACTTTGGGCCCTGACCTCAGCTTCTTTTTTGTTTGCTCTTGTTATCTGGGGTTGCCTGCCCCAGTTCTTCTTTGTGGTTCAGTCTCTATTTCCCTCATCATCATTTTAACTCTTTGTTTGGTTTCTCCAAGCCAAATAGTTCTTTGCACCACGGAAACAATGTGCCTGGCTCTGCTTCTGAAAATGAATAAAACTGGGCTTCCTGTTCCTGTCCCCCTTTCCTCTCCTTAGACACAACCTCGGTGGCGGAAACTCGCCTCAACAATCCCAGCCTGGGAGACGGAGCAAGCGTCGGAGGCCTGACGGGCCTGAGCCTCAGTGTCAGCGGGAGCCACATGGAGCGCTGCGGCATGAGCTCCGCTCAGCGGGACAACATGAGCGACAACGCCAGCACCACCGCGCTCGCTGGGACCAGCATCACAGGCAGCCTCTCCGGCAGCTGCTACAACAGGTGATGCACTGGGCCTGGATGGAGTTCTCATGTGCTACACATGTTTAATTGAGAGAGCTGTAGTTAAACAATGGTACTCAATGAAGCGGAAATTGTATTATTTGACCAGCAAAGAGTGCTCATTTCATTTTCATTTGTATTTCTCTGAGCAAGAAAGTGGTCGTGCATGTTGATTATTTGGAGATATTAACATTCAGTAAACCTTAACGGTCACATTTCATGGACCTGCCGTGGTTCTTCTATACTGGAAATCGGCAAAACGCGCAGTGACTCATCGAGACGTGAATTATTTAATACTTTGGATTGTTATTTTCAGGATGGAAGTGCAGGCTGACATCCAAAAGGAGCGCTGCAGTCTGAGCGGGGAGTCGGCCACCGTCAGTCTGGGGACCATCAGTGACAACGCAAGCACAAAAGCCATGGCAGGATCCATCCTCAATGCCTATATGCCTCTGGAAAGGTCAGTAGTCAGAGGATTCTCTCTCTCTCTCTCTCTCTCTCTCTGTCTCTGTCTCTGTCTCTGTCTCTGTCTCTGTCTCTGTCTCTGTCTCTGTCTCTCTCTCTCTCTCTCTCTCTCTCTCTCTCTCTCTCTCTCTCTCTGTCTCTGTCTCTGTCTCTGTCTCTGTCTCTGTGTGTGTGTGTGTCAGTAACATGCTTTCTGCTTTTGTAGAAAATAATGCTGAAAGCATTTCATTTAGGGGTAATTATGGGTTTCTTTTTGTCATGTGCTTACTTGAGTTATGTATGGAATTGTTTGTTTTGTTTTGAGTAGTTGATTTTTATTAAACATGTAAAACTAAAATGATTTGTTGTTTTACTGTATTTATTTTGCAGAGACAATAGTCTGGAAGTTCAGGCAGACATGGAGTCCAAACAGGAGAAGATGAGGCACTACAGCGCCAGCAGCAGCCTGGATGAAGCCAGCTGTAGCAGCAGCACTGCCGGCTTTAAAGGTGCTAGCGGCGGTACGTGCTCATGTGCCTCCACCTGCTGCTGCGCGCAGCATGACAACCACTGCTGCCCCTCGTCCCCCTGGTCAAAGGAAGCCTCCACTTCAGGGGGCAAGAAGAGCAAAGGAAAGCTTTGGAAAAGAGCCAGCGGCGGCAAGGGAGAAACAAAAATGAATGAGACGCGGGGAGATACGGACGCTCAGCTCCTGGAGCAGCGCAGCACCAACTCCTCCGAGTTTGATTCACCGTCTCTGAGCGGCAGCCTGCCCTCGGTGGCCGACTCGCACTGTAGCCACTTCTCCTCGGAGCTGAGCTGCTCCGACCCTGAAACCTCCCGGCCAGCTTATCCACCCTGCTCCGCCTCGACGGACCCTCACCACCACGCCGCCGCCGCCATCGCACCCATGCCCGAGGTGGAGAACGACCGCCTGGAGCATTATCCGGCTCAGAGTAGCCAGGCCGCCTTCACCCACCGCCTGCTGTCATCATCCCCACCCGCCTCGCCGCGAGAAGGCAGCAGTGGGACGTTTCTTTACATCAACGAGGAGAGCGGAGGTGACGTTGCAGTCATGGAGTCGGAGGAGAAAGACGAGAACGTGAAAGAGACCAGCAAAAACACTGCCGCACCGCCTGTAAGCCCAACAAGGAACTGCTGTATACAAACGGATATCTAAAGGAACTCTCCTGTTCTTTGGGTGTTGGCGGAGTTACCGCTGCTAGCTCAGGTAGCCTTATCACCCAGTTTCACTCTTCAGTGAAGCCCATGCATTTCGGGAAGCTGGTGGTCACGTTTGAGGCTATACGTTTTAAGTCTAATTATATTGTTATCTGCCGTGGAGGCGGGAATGTTATGTGAATGTCAGTATATACAGTTACATTGAAGGTCGAAGTCGGAGAGGTTTGCGAGTAAAGTGAACGGGAGGCCAGTAAAGTCAGTAAAGGATCAGCGGGTTCTGTTCTTCAGCGGGACGTGTGTGTGTGAACCTGAAGTTTCAGCCTGTTGTTGTCAACAGGAGCAGCGAGGCCTATAGCAGGTGGAGGTGAATGTAAGTGGACAGGTGTAAAGGAGGTTATCAAGGGGGTGCGGTGCCGCAGAAGGCCCATCCAGCTATTACGATGATCTGCGAAGTCTGACGCCCCTGAATGATTTTCGAGGCAGTTCTTAAACCTTTTTCCTGAGTCAAATGTCTGATATTCTCTTCAATAGTAAGTCGAGCTGCTATTTTAAAGCCTGAATTTAACCTCCTTCCTGACATCTGGTAAAAATCTGGTTTTCTTTTGGGGGGGGCATGAATCAGGGAGGGAGATGTCATCACTGTGGTCCACCGCTGTGCCACCAGTCACTCTGACTTCTTAAAATGGCATGAGAAGCACCACACTTAGAGGGACCAGTCCATACTGTAGCAGATTTTATTTTATATAATCACCTATAAGAAATAATATTGTTGCGTTTGTTTAAAATGTGACTTTTTTTTTTGTCTTTGCTTATTTTTAATTTCCATTTTGGGGAAGTTGGTTTTAATGTTGAAGCCCTGTGTTGGGTCCAAACCTTTTAGTAAAATCGGGTGGGAATTGTGTTGACAGCGACTCAAACCATAGTCCTTTTTTATTCTTTTTTTATATTGTGCATTTAAGACAGTGGCCATCTTGAACGAATTACTCTTCACAAGCTTCTGTCTGCACAGGTTTAAAAGTCGTTTTTTGTTTGCGGTTTCACATCTGCAAATGTAAATGTTAGTATATCAGTGCAATTATGAGAGGTTTATTAAAGAAAGGGACTTTTAAGTTATTTCTTTAAACATAACTGGGAAATGCGGAAATGTAAAATTTCTTAATTTGAAACTGTAGCATTTCTTACAATTCATGGGGCTCGTTTTAGAAATCAGTCACTAAAACTGGAGAGTCAACCAAACTATGTATTTGCAATAAGAAAATGAAGCAAACAAAAAGCTGATATATTTAAAGGTGCAATGAGCAACTCCTCTTGTTTATTTGAGCACACACATCTGTCAGTGATTTTCATTTTCTGTAGTGAATGTATGATTATTATAGGGTTACATCTTTGTTTCTCCCTCAGTAATATCCACATCAAAATATAACCTTTGATTCAGAGCTTTGGGTGTATTATAACTACAGTGTGTTTTAAAGTCTTTTACTTAAATCCTTGCAAATGATTAATGCAATTAATGCGTTGGACCTACAGTGCCTTTTGTCTTTGTATAGTATTTTTTATTTTATTTTCATTTTTTTATGTCTCCAAAAGATAAACATACAAGTTTCTGAGAATTTATTATATTTGCCTCACAAAATGCACGAAACCAGATGCTAAATGCTGAGTGCTAATGCTAGCTGTCACACTAGCTTGTTTTGCTCGCTGCTCTCACTACTTTTTAATGTACGAGCAGAACCTGATACAAATCTCAAGTCCAAAATGTGCTTTTTTTGTCTTTGTTTTTTTGGGTGGGTGGTTAAGTAATTTCTAGGAATAATATTTTGAAAAACTTTCCCTAAAGTAGCCAAAGTCAGTTAACCTGTGTTGTGTGTTCAGCTCCTGATGGCAATACGTGTATCCAAAGCGATCAGCATTTTGAGCATCAGATGTTGTGCTCAGCAGCTGTTGGTATTTTTTTTTTTTTTTTTTTTTGCCTGACCACAGATCGCTCTGCTGGGATGTCAGCCAGCCAAGCTCAGCATGAGCCGTCTGGGAGTAAAGCGTCGTGCATCAGAGAGGCTGTGGTGTCGACTAAAAGAGTTTCGGTGCGCCTCAAAAGCCTCCAACTGCAGAAAACCCACCCTGTTTATGTTCCTTTTGTTAAAAATGCCTGTTAAATTCCTGAGTTTTGTTATTATTTGAAGACTAGTGCCAGGTGTATTTTCTAACTCGGTCAAAAAAAGCTTATGCTTTTTGAAAAATATATATTCCCTACTTATTTGCTTTATAATGTGCATGTTAATGCATATCCTTTTAAACAATAAAAATTCTCAATCAAGCTTGTTGTCTGTATATTTTTTACCTGAAGATGATGGTTTTCTGTAGTACTGTCATTTATATTAAATGCTTTAACTGCATGAAATCTGAGCAGCTCAGCTTCAACTGGTGTGAGTAAAGTTTATTATATCATGTCAAGTGACTGGACATCAGCAAATCAATAGGTCACTTTATTTAATAATCCAGCACTCATTTCTCATTTGAACCAATTGTCAATTCCCTCTGGCTACACATCCTCTGTACCTTTTGTAACCAAGCTGATGCAGAAACAAAGGCTCCTTAAAGCATCCACAAAGCAGTTTATTATTTACATTTGCATTCAAACTATTTACATACAGTACATGCTCTTACATTCCACGAAGCAACACTTCAAGCCTCCTAAGTGTTTTCATTTAGTTAAGATTTTTTTTTTTTTTTAGACAATACAAGGGAGTGAAGAAAGGTTAAATAAGATTGGACAAAGTGTTAATACATTAATACCTCAAAGTATAAATGAAATAAAAGTTGTGGCACATTGTGCTATACATAGATTGACATTTTGTGTGTGTGTTATAGGGCTGACATGGGACATTTAAAAAGCACAGGTATGGGAGATTTAATAGACATTTAAAGGCCCTGCAGGTGTTTTCAGTTATTTTGGTTAATTAGACTTCTGCTACTATAGAAGTTAAGTGAGGTCACAAAACAAAAGTCTAATTTGTCCCTCCCAATCAGGTGGCTGTCAATCAAGCACTGTCTGTACACATCCACACAGACCTGAGAGAAGCTCTAATCAGGCGAATTCAGTGAAAACACCAGTGGAAGTGGACCGTGGCTGCAGGGCTTTCAAATGTATTCCAAAAGTCTGGATACACACATAAACCAGTCTGGGAGAAGGTAGACTGACATGACACAAAAAGCTATTCAACCTTAATAGACCTCAGGTGACAATATATTCATCTTGACTGCTTCTATTCAGCCAAATAACGAGAGCAGGGGGTTATTCAACCTTTCATGCCGCATTTAACTGTGAGAACAAGTGGGTAAAAGTTACGTTTATATCATTTACTGAGACTGAATTTGGAGATACTTTGTTTGTGGCTGTTTTCTTAAGGTGAACGTCCCCAACTTGATGGAGTAGCCAAACACTCCAAACACCGAATTAGCTCATCAGACTGGACTGCTTGCTGTCATATCAGATAACTTTTTCTTGTGCTCTGACTGTATAATTTAATACGTTAATAAGTATATTGGATTTGTGTTGAATGGAGGCTGTGAGGTGTTTATGAAAAGAGCAAAGGAAAAAAAAATCACCAGGACGCATTAAATAAAACTGTTTTTGATAAGAGACTGTCCAAACATAAACACTGTAAACCTATTCACACACAAAAGACACACACAGTCATCTTGCTTACATTCAAGATTGAACCTGAGTCTTACAGTACATGATTAAGTGACCTGTAATGCTAACTTCAGTAGCTGGATAGTTACTAAACCAACGAAGTGACAATTTATAACTAACAATAACTTAATCACTGAGCTCAGGACTTTGGGGGATATTTTAACCACGGTTATTCATTATTTTACTATCTTTATAGTTAAGTCATAACACCTCACTTTAGAGGGTCTTTAGCTGTAGAGATGTTTATAGTACATTTTGGCTTGGCTTTATTTTAGTAGCAGCTGTAATGATAATACATGTAAACAATGACAGATGTCTTAAAATAGATGGAAATCCTGGATATAAAAAGATTGAACCGGATAAAGACTTTTTGACCTTTTTAAACTCTATCTCTACGTACCCTACAGCTGAGAAGCATCGGTTTATGTCAGTGCTTTAGTCATAAGCTCAGTTTGGAACAATTAAACACAACCTCTTTAAAACGAATCAGAATAAAGCTTTTAATCTTGGCGTATTTCATCTTAACTGTGGTAGAAATCTCAATAAGGCACACATAATACACTTCATTTCCCCCGTGTTACTCCACCATATAACAGCGCTCTGCGGCCCGTCACACCAATCTGTATGTACAGTACATTACTACATCATAATGTGAATGATTTATAGTGCAAGCAGGTCACGAGTACCTTGACATTAGCCTTTTGGAATAAAGCTGCCCATTATGTAAGGTTGTGTACTCAGAAATTATGGTGCGGTTTGCTCACATTGCGGATGGTGCAGAGCTGAAGGAGAGCTGGTCGTCCAAAGGGTTCGTCCCAGGAGTTAACGCCAGTTATTTCTATTTTTACAGGCCTTACTTACAACAGTTGATGGCTTAAAAAGGTCCTTTTCCTCCATAACTGCTACGTGTCCACACCTGTTTCATTCCTCTGCCTCCATGTTGCTTCACAAACAAACATCAAACCTGGAGGAAATGTGCAAACGTCAGGTACATATACACATACATATTTATATAATGCTTAAATCATAGCTTAACAATCATATAGCTTAAAAATCATATTTGCCCCAAACATTTTAAGTTGGAGGTTGTTCCAAAACACATTTTGCTTTTCAAAAATATTATGGAATTATATTTAAGTTTCTCAAGAATCATGGAGTTACTTTTTGAAGAGGTTTGTGTGTGTGTGTGTGTGTGTGTGCATACAAACACTCTTTTACCCTTGGTGTTTGTGCTGTGCTGTCCATCAGGCTCTGTCTCAGCAATCCCGTCACCGCCTCAAGCTCCTCCTCGGCCTCCCGAACGTTCGGGTCCAGCTGGAGGACCTCCTGGAGGTCACTGCTGGCCGACAGGTAGTCCTAACGTTTGGAGGTTATACACACACACAGAGAAGGATATTAAGAAGAGAAAAAATATTCTCAATATACAATATTCTCTCTAAATAGACGCAAAATCCAACTGCTTCAAAAGAATGTGTTGGTGTGTGTTTATGGCACCTGTAAACCCTTATAAGCCAGGGCTCGTCTGTAGAAGGCTTTCTTGTTGCCCGGCTCCAGCTGCAGCGCAGAGTCACAGTCCTGTTTGGCCTCTTCAAAGCGATCCAGCTTCAGGAAGCAAATGGCTCTAAAGAAGAGAAGAAAAGAGGACAGGAGACAGAGAAAGCAGCATGTTCATTTCTGTCATTCAGGATACGGCTGCAGGTAACGGTATTGATCCTTGTAATGAAAGTTATGGATTGGAGATTAGCCCAATTATAAAACTGGCAATCAGTATCAGGGCACCTCATTTACCCACTCATCTGTATTCCACTATTACTTGTTTCTTTTATAATTGTGCTCCAATCTGCAATCAAATCAGTAAGAACATTTGCATAAAGCTAAATTTGGTACATCAAATGGCAACATTTAATATTGTACATGGTCCATTACAAATAACTGAAGTAAATAAATGAAATAAATTCATCTGTAGAGGGTACAACTCTATTAACAGACTGGAGGTGGCACGAGGATGATCGTGTGGTGCCCTCTACTGTTTTTCCTCTTATAATGTCCTTAAAGGAGATCATCAGCTAGTTCTATAATCATCCTAAGCTGTGGGACAGTCCACTGTCTGCAACATCAAATAAGTGTTTTTCTATAACCAGATAAATAAGATTTTAACATATAATGTCACTAGATTTTAAATATAGAGCTGCTGCTTGATTTAAAGAGAGAGGACTGTTCTTGTTTGTGGTTCCTGTTACGAGCTTGGTGGCATCTTTTTAAAAAAAAAAGATTTTCCTTTTTAGAAACCGTCAAAATTTAGAACTCAAGACGCCCACATCAGATATTGTAGCTTGAAGTTTGATCCCCCTACATTGTAGTAGGTTACAGAGTCTACCTGTGTCTCTAAAGCACAGTGTTTGTTTCAGAGTTTAATTCAGGGATGATTCAACATGTGGACATTCTCACTGTGTTAAAGACCAAACAATCCTACTTTGCTGCGGGTTGCTTCATGCATACCTGTTTGTGTAGACAGAACATTCGTCAGGTTTGAGGGTGAGACATTCACTGTACTTCTCCAGAGCCTCCTGGAAGAGGCCCTTCTTGACCAGATCGTTGCCTTCCCGTTTCAGTAAAGTAAAGCGGGCCTCTTTTATTCTGACTGTTGACAGAAATGAGTAATTTAGCAAAGATTTAATACTATATAAGTATAACGTAACTTGCAGAGAAAGCGTTTAAGTGACCTGTGCCTGAAACAATCACCCTTCGAAGTAAACTTTCTGTACTTCCTGACTTCAGCGTCATTGGAGGTTATGGATATGTCCCACGTGTCATGGCAGAGCATATTGAATATTGTTTGTATTTAAAGAAGCTTTCCCCATCAGTTCAGTGCACAAACGTTTTCAGGAGCGCTCAATAAATCAGTCACCCTGTCAGCAGCAGTCTGAGTGGACCAGATTCCTGCTTACTGAGCTCTCTGCTGTGCTGAGAAAGCCACTATATCTAATGACTCGGGGAAACACACAGGCACTTAAACATACCCATAGACTCATGGACACACACACACACACACACACACACACACACACACACACACACATACGGGTTTTTGTGTACTAGAAGGACATTGCTCCCCAAACAAGTTTTTTGCATCACTAGAGGGACACCCCTTTC
>JAVQJL010094778.1:0-35755 GCA_036024295.1 Nannoperca obscura
AACCAGGCTCTAGGTGGGCGGTCATCTGCCTCGACCGGTTGGGTTGAAAGAAAAAAAGGGGGGGGGGGGCAGGAGAGAGAGAGCAGGAGGAAGGAGAACATAAAGCAGTACAGTACAACAACAGCAACTAAAGAGAAATACAGAGCATCTTCAGTAAAAACAACTTCAGACAAGTTGCAATTTTTGTACTTTTATTTAAAATGAGAATCAGACATTTTCATTATTAACCATCGTCTAAAATCTCCTAACTAAACATTTTTGGCAAAAAACAACTTGCGAGTGATTTTACTGACAAAGACAAAACTGACAAAATATAACAAAACGATTAACAGAAAATATCCGAAAACATCATAATTACAAAAAAATACATTCAATTTTCAAGACTTGAAACCTGCTTTCTCTTTGAGGAGGAGCGGCTGCGGGTCCCCCTGAGTTTGACTGTAAATGACCAGCAGCGCTCCCCCTCACATTATTTAAACACAACATTTCTGGAAAAGGGAGCACAAAGAGCGAGTCAGATCATACGCAGACCAGACTCTGTGTTTTATCCCTTTAAATTCACATGCTCGGACAGCAACATAATTCCAACATAACACCGTCGGTGAGATGACAGACAGCAGACCAACATGCCGGGTCCTTGGTTTGATGATGGTGCATCTTGACCTCAATCTTACAGACATGAATGACCCGAGTATGTTGCATCTGCGCCTATCACAAGAATATGAAAACATGAGGTAGCACTTGTTTTTCTGTATGAGCTACAAAAGGCCCAACGCAGAACCTGTACGACTCCAATAGTTGTGTGTGTAATTATCATGACTTGAAAACATTAACACCTGCAGTTTTTGTGAAATAGGAGGTCAGTATTTAACATGGTGCTGTTTTCAGGTTCTGGATTGAGCCTTTGAAGCTGTAAGAATACAGGATATATGAATACATTTTAGGGTTCAAATTAAAATGGAAATGTGTATCCTTCCTTTACTTTGCAAAAGCAGGTTAAACTTGACTCAACTGTGTAAAAAAAGACAACAGATAAAAAAAGAGGAAAACTTGATTTTGTGGAAATACATGATTAAGAAACAGTGTAACATTTTCATTCTTATAATAGAGTATGAGAACGCTGAAAATGACAACATTTCACACAAAGATAGGATGCTTTTAAACTGATCTCTTGCCAATATGCAACGGTGACCTTTAAAAAAAAATTCTTTGGTTTACATTGTTTGCTTTTCAAAAGAAAGTTAAACTGATTGTGTCACTTTTCATCCCCAAAACTTCCCATGATTGAATCCTCTGCAGAGTCCTCTGATTAAAAATACAGAAATGTGGAACGTTTGTGCGCCCGCTGACTTTTCTACAATCTTTGTTATATGAATTAATTCCAAATTGCAATAAATTCAGTTCGAAAGATCGTCAAATGATCTATTTAAAGGCATGATATTTGAATACTTCACATAAATTTCTTGTTAGGAAACTACTTTATGTATGTCCCATGTGAGGAATTCTCCCAAATACAAACATATAAATAATTTTGTTAATTATTTTTCACTCATTGATGAGGCGAGAAATCAGCGGGTGCACATTCACACACGACTTAACTGTTGCAACACAGACTTCTAATCGATATAATATACTGTATTTAACTCTTATAATGTCCACCTAAAATGTACAGACATCTGCTTGCAACAGTTTTCGAGGAACTCTGCGATAGGATCATTTGGATTGTGTGCATAAAATTGATTACCAATTGTCACTCCATCGTCTTTAAGTGCCCGTGTATCCTGCTGGCACTTCCTCAGAGTTTGAACCTGCAACTCTCTGCACTCTTTTTGTCGCAAGTCAAGGCCACTAATGTGCAAGGCTTTGTTTGACTCATCTCAAAGGCCGCGTTTCATCTTTGGTCTAATGTGTTTTCGATTATTTCACATTCCTCAGTAACCTTCTGCCAGAGATTAGTAGAGAGACTAAAATAAACTGAGGTAGCAAACAACTCTTTGGGTTATAGCGTCACAGTCACCGCTGCACATTGGCTCATAATACAAAACTACTTGGCAGACAAGTGCTAATCTTTATCTACTCTACAGTCAAAAAAAAAAACCTACTTGGAACAAAAGTAACTACAACGTGTACTCAGTAGTACATTATCTTCTAACAAAAATATAGTTTTTTTTCTAAGTAAAATGTTTCATGGTGTCATTCAATTCTTCACTTTCATATCTGATTAAACACTTCCAATACTTTTACTACAATCATTCTTCATGTGTTGCATCCTCACGTGGAGCTTCTCCCTCAGAAAGATTAGGCTTTGGTTTCAGCACCTGAGGGACGCTTCCCACATTAAGGCCAATTATAAAGCTTTTCTTTACCGACATGCCACAGCAAGCACTTCTGGTGTGAATCTTTACACGAATACAAAGGAAGAAGTCAATAAACAAAAGAGTCTGTTGTTAAAAAAAAAACAGACGTTATAGGACCTGAGCAGAAACTACAGAGGGGGCTTCCACCTGTGGGGACAGCAGCACAGACATCTGAGCTACTGGCACACAATGTCAGAGATACATTCATAGCATATTCTATTAGGCAATTACACACTACAACAGTTTAGTACTGATAAGATACCCTGTCAGTTCAGCATGTAACACTACATGACTTTTCAAATGTACTAAACTTTGTTCCCTGAGTTTAGGAAAACAACAAGACAATAAAATTAATTCTTAAAATGAGGTAGTATAAAACAGGAGTGGCAAGGGCAGCTGGACACTGACAGGCAAAACAAAAAGCAGAAATGTGTTAACTTTTCATACCATTACTCAATAATGGACAAAATGAATAAGAAATATTATTAATACTGGCTCAGTACCTCAGCAACATCTGAGGAGATAAATAAGTAACTGTATGTGTGTGTTTTCCATCCTTCAGTCCACACAACAGGTGGAGCGAGCGGAGAAAGCTGCAGCGCCCTTGCCATCCACTAAATCAGAACACAGTAAGAGAAAGACACAAAATAGGATGACAATCGGAGAAAAGTCATCAGGAAGTATCAAATGTAATGTAACTGAAGTAGCCCATCACATAACGTAGATATAAGTAGTTATTAAATATACAGTGGAAGTTTACCCGGAGGTAAACCGAGGTAGATAATCAGTGAAAAGGACTCAGGCTTCACTTTTGCTCCAGTGATAAACTCTCTTAAATAATGTCAGAAATGTCACTTTGGTCACATTTTTGACAGGCTTTTTAAACATTCATGGTGGGTGAGATTTTTTCTTTTCAAACACGTACACACAAATAACGAGAGAGAGAGAGAGAAGAAATAAATGAAATGAAATGAATGACAGACAGAAGTAAAAGAAATCCCTGCCAACATTTTATACTATAAAAATGCCTTTGTTGGCTTCCTGTTCATTGTGTGTTGGACCAAAATAAAAGGTTGAAAAAAGGCCTCTCTTTGTTTCTTTACACCCCTCTCTCTCTCACACACACACACACACACAAACACTTAAATTCAGGCCTGCAGTACACTTGCAATGGAAAATAGCTGCAGGAGGATTATGTGGACGAACTTTAGTAAATCCATCCTCAGCTTACCTTGCTGAGTCAAAGAATATCTGGAGCTCTTGGCCAGTTTCTAGTGGTTAAAGGATTAGTTTGACATTTGGGGAACTATGTGGAGTTAGATGAGAGGATTGATACCACTCTGTTGTCCGTATGGTAAATATGTAGCTACAGCCAGCAGCCAGTTAGCTTAACTTTTCACAAAGACACAAAAACTGCTAGCTTGTCTCTGTCCAAAGGTAACTAAATTGAACTATCAGCACCTAAAGCTCCCTAGTTAATATGTTATATCTTGTTTGCCTAATCCCTGCAAAAACCAAAGTGTAAAAATTACAATTCAACACTTTACAGACGGTGATGCGCCAGACTATTTCTTTACTCTGAGCTGTTGCCAGGAGACCAGTTACAGGTCTTGGCCAAGAAATAGCCCAGCACATCTAGAGTTCAGTTTTTGTAAAACAACGAGACATAACTTGATAAACTGTGAGATTTAGAGGTCCTTCTGGACACAGCCAGGCTAGCGGTTTCCCACCACTTCCAGTTTTTGTGCTAAGCTAACTGGCTGCTGGGTGTACCTTCATATTTAACAGACCTAAACGTGGTATCAATCTTAAACCAAAGGACAGTTTGACTTTTCTGTATGTATACCACTGCCTTCTCACACACACACACACACAGCCTCACACACACTCAGGCACATGTCCACACACTTGGAGAGAAAGTGCCGACTGAGAACTGTTCTGCTCTTCATGATGGCAGCCGTTCTCGACGGACTCCGTTAACTTCAGGTCGGTCTGACTTTCCTCCGACAGCTCGCCCGGCTCTTCAGCAGGGCCGCTGCAGTCCTCTCCTCCGCTCTCCTCTCCTCCACCAGACGACAGGTTGGTCATCTCTGTCTCGTCGTGAGAGTAGCGACCCGAGTCACCGGTTGCGTGGCTGCTCTCGCTGTTGGAGGAGCCCTCTGTGTCACCGGGACTCCACAGCAGGGCCTGCAGGGTGGTGGGCTGGTCTGGAGACATGGACAGCTCCTCTTCAAAGGTCAACACTGTGGTACCCGGCTGGTAGGAGGCGGCGCCGTGTCTCATATTCTACAGCAGAAATGTCGTTTCAGTTAGTCTGTGTTGCTGCATCTTGATGTCACGTTATCATCCAAATTACAAATACGAGCTTCAGAAGTCTTTTTAAAAAATGTTTCAAGCTCTCAGGTTTACAGTCCTTACTCATCTAATCTCATTCTAGTCTCTTGTAATTTACAAACACTGGGTAAGCAATGAATTGTAGGGAGTTTCCCCCCCTTCCAATCTACAAATTGCTGATGACAATTTAACAAACAGGTCCAGGTTGATTCTTAATCTTACCTGCACTGCTTTACTCTCCTTTTTCACACGAGTGCTGAAGGAAAACCATTTTTCTTTCTTCTCAGTGCCGGGCTGAACAGGACCAAGACAATTAATAACAAGATTTGTTCCACCCTAGAAGAAAATATATATATTTTTCAAAGTATGAAAAGTATGAGCCATATCCAGTACTGACTGCAGAATGAACAGGTCTACCAAAGCTTAAAATTACTAATTCCAAAGTTTCCAGGGTTTTAGTGACAGTGTTAAGTACCTTGGAATCAATAAAATGGTTTTGAGTCATCATTGGCACCGTCACGTCAGCACTCTCAGCTTGTCCCTCAGAGCCCAGATGTGCTGCCCCCGAGGCAGATGTGCTCGCTCCTTCTCTGTACGTTTTAACAGCTGAAAATTTCCTGCACGGAAACAAACATGGCGTCACTACAGACAGAGGTTACTCAAGGAAACCTGGCAATATGTATTAGCCTCTGTGAGGACGGTGAGCACTGCCGTCGCTGTGTTCAGACACACTAAGTACCTGTTTTTGCCTCTGCAGACAATGATGAAAACACAGATGATGATGCAGATGAGAGCGATGCAGACTCCCACAGTGATCCCTGTCATTGACTTTTGGTCCAAGTGGTAGAAGCCATCAGAAAAGGCTGTGAAGGACGAAGGCAACACTGTCAGATTATCAATCATTTGCGGATTGTGCAGACTCCAAAAGCTTAAACCCGTTTCAAGTTCTATGAAAGGAAAACCCCAATCGTAAGATTTCAAGTGACCTGTGGAGTGTGTGGAGCCACGGGAGAGCCGGGGATCGTGCCCAGAGGAGAGATCTGCTCGTACTGCCAGCTCCACTGTATGAGAAAAGGGCCCATCACCCATGCCGTTGGACGCAGATACTTTCACCAAGTAAACCTGGTCAGGCTTCAGGTTCTCCAGCAGTGCCATGGTGATGCTCCCTGTTGGTGAGATTCAATTTTATTTAACTGCAATATATTGTTGAAAATATGTTTCTTGTCTTTTTAACCTTATTTACCGGTGCTTAACAAGATGAGTGCAGCCCTCATGTATGAAAGATGGAATCAACAAGTTGTGAGGGTTTCTTTGTCCGATATTTACAGACCATTAGGAGTGACAGACAACTGAAGAACATGTTTGAACTCCAATAACTGTTTGATTGATCAAGCTTGTAATTTAGGGGGACACATTTTGGATTAAAGTACAAATTCCAGTTTATATGTATATCGCCCATGAACCAAATTTTTAAGGTATCAAGATTCAAGAGATAATCCTGAATAAAGACATGTAGCTCTTTGAATCTGATATGTTGCCGTCGAGATACAAGCTGACCACTGAAGAACAGGACTTTGTGATGCACTAAAAGACATGAAAGACAAAACAATCCGCGTGGCTGAGAGGTGCTATGTGAGGAGCTGTGAAGAGCAGGGGGTCAGGGGATCAGGGCTATGCACATTCCCTTATCCAGTACCACCCAGTCTCCACACCACCAGGGTCCCAGCAGAGGCTGTGGGGGGAAGGGGGGCGGGGGGGGTGTTCAGCTTGAGGTGATAGGGGGCTGGGCTGAGCTGGAGGGGCTTTGTGAGCAGCTTCACTTTTGACCCTTTACCACGGGCAAAAGGGGAATTGTGTGTCTTTTTTGTGTGTTTGTTGAGGTCATCTGCTCTGAAAAACATCGACGCTGCCTCACAAACGTTTTCAAAGTTTTCTTCTGTTTGACTCATTTAGGATTTCTGTTGGTTTTATAAGCTCTCCACATTAACTTTATTTTTTTCTGCCTTAATTATATCAAACAATGAATAATTTTTCGATTAAGGGATTATTCTCACTAACAGTTTATATCTCGGTGAACTTGTCCATTAAAGGGTCACTTTATGTTTAACACGATTCCCACTGATTACACAAACTTTAATTTCCCTATTCTAAACACATTGAGTTTTTCTAAAGACAACTTCATAGGAAACTGTGAATCTTGCTTTTAGAGTTTATATCTAGACCTTCAGAATACACAATAAAACCCATTTTAAAATGTTTTGCCTCTAACACATTTATGGACACAGTTACATCGAAACATGGTTTGAAGGAACTGTTTATAGACCAACTATGTTGGCTATTTCAGTAACTTTCACCATGATATAAATTAATTTAACACACAAAACTGACACATATTCTACAGAGAGAGATTTGTGCTTTTTACACAAAAATCTGTGGGGTACCTTGTTTTCTTATTCACACTGAGAATGAGAGTTTACAGCTACTTTCATTTGTATTTTTTTAATTAACACTGGATCAAAGGAGAGATCTAAATGTGCTAAAGTGCACCACTAGCATAGATAATGTCTGTTTTTATAAATCAAATTGGTCCAAATGGTCTTTGTTTGCAAAGGGTCAATAAGAATGTAAATCAGAGTCTTTGTTGCAATCACATTAAACCTTCAAACTGGTCTTTTATCAGTAAGACAAAAGCAGTGAGCTCAACCTGTCCTGGCACCGCGAAGAGAGACGTAGATTGGAGGATGAAATGAGTTACTGATTTTCAATTAAGCATTTGTGTGGGACAAGAGGAAAGCTCTGTGGTTCCCCCCTCCCCTGCACACCTGTCTAACCTCTTTCTCTACACATCTATTTCCACACTCCTCCTTACCTTCTCTTTGCAGCACCTGCCATTTGCCAGCTATCCAGGCGTGTCTGGAGGCGTACAGGATCATGTAATGTGTCACAGCTACGTTGGGTTCATCTGGAGGTTTCCATGAAACCAGCGCTGTGTCCTCTTCAATCAGAGTCACTTTCACGTTGGAAGGAGGCAGAGTGGGAGCTGGGTGGTGTGGGTGGAAGAAAAGAACAACGTCAAATAAAGATGTCCTTTTATAGCTCTGAGCAACTTTAACATGTGAAAATAATCATTGTTTGTGTTACCAGGTTGTCATAGGTAACAACAACGTGAAATTATACCGTGATGGACACAGGATTTTTGAGGCCAATACTGATACATTTTTGAGAGTTTAAAGAAATTCTGCTAATGACATATCGGTCTATATTTATTTTCTTTACACAGCCCATAACATAAATAAACATTTTAAATAACATTCACTTTTGTGGTGACTTTCACAACATATCGTTGACATTTCTGTTCTACAGTCTCTGTCGACACCAATATATCTGCAGTGAGCTTATACTGGCCACTATATCTCTAGAAGAAATTGTATAATTCTAAATAAACTGCAATAACAAACGTCTGTTACACTTATTTAATTAATGTGAATAAAACATTTTGCACTCACCATCAGGGAAAGTGCTCTGATAGACCACAGGGCTCCAGGGGCTGGACAGCTGGTCAATGTGAAGGCGAGTGGCAAATTCATACTTGGTGTTGGGCTGCAGGTCTCGCACCATGAGGCTCTGCTCACTCCTGCAGGAGAAACACATGACAGAGGTTTAAAGGGCCTGTTCACCCAAAACACACTACGTTTCCTTGTGCTTAGACGAGGATCTATCATCCAAATCGGTTCAATATGATTTACTGAGGTTTGGAGATATTAGTTGTGTAGATCACTCTAATAAAATGCACTAAATGGCATTTAGTGCGACAAAGTGAGAAAAAAAACAATTTAATAATGTTAACAGCTATGTGTATATCAATATAATATGATGTAGTTAGTCATATTAATCCACAGATGTTATTAAGTTTCATTGTGCTTGTGAACTTCCTTTAATAAAAGGTTTTGTCCAGCAGATGGTGGTATAGATCTGTGCTGGCAGTGGGGGAAAGTAACAGCTAAGAGGTTCAGGTAACCTGGAAACTTTCCCAAACATGTGTGAGTTAGGTATTTGTGTTGTTAGGTGTAAAGTGTTGTAAACAAACAGCTTAGGTGGTCTGATAATGATAATCAACTGTTGCGGAAATGTCAAATTATTGTGAATACAATCATTTTGTGTTAAGAGTACAGTAACATGTGTTATACATGTGGTTTCACTTTCCATGAAACCCTCCTCTCCAAACAGTATGTAACTTAATAAGGCCATAATATGTAAAACGAGTGATTTAGCTCGATGTAGATTTCAGCCCCCAAGGGGCCAGAACCCTGATGTACCTGCTTTAAATGCAAAGTTGTATTATGAAGAAATTCTTACGTCTGCAGGTAGAGCACCAGGGAGGCGTTCTGCAGGCCGACTGGGTTGCAGCGGACAGTGTAGTTGACTGCGTGGCTGGAGGTGAAGGCTGGTCGACCCCAGTGCAGAAATACAGCTGTGGAACTGTTAGTCTTGGCGTACACATTGTGTGGAGGAGGTGGAGGTGGCACCAGGCGATCTCTAACAGCTGAGAGATGCATTAAGAGTAATGTTATTTCCCACTTCACTTTGATAATTAGAAATAGGGTAAATACAAGCGTCACCGTCATGATTCAGACACATTTTAAAATACATTGTGGGACTTACAGACACATCCGGGGGTGCTGACAGTCTGGTCTGCCTGGTAGCCCTCTCCAACTAAATTATAAGCCAGAAGTTTAACGTGGTACTTCTTCCTCGGGTCTACATGAAGAAAAAGAAAGAAACCAAACTGTGTAAATAAATCACATCAAAAGTTCTTGCTGCAAAATACATCCACCTATGTGAGGTCTCAGATCTGGACATCAGTAAACATCCAGAGATTTATTCTCACCAAAACTCTGCATTCAATGTAATAATTCACCATGAGCCACAACACCAAGACAGATGACACTGTGATTCCTACAGCAACAGGAAGCAGGCCTGATACATGAAAGAGCCCTGGACTGTGTGGGTGTGGGGTCAGTGAGGTTTTCTGGTTTCATGGTGTGGTGGGAACTAAAGGTGAGGCCGTGCGACAGATGCTCACTGCCGCAAGGCCTTTGGTCAGTTTCTGCATCACTCAGGGCTGCAGAGCCGATAAGCTCCACAGTCCATCAGCCTGCAACTCAAGTCTTTTGATAGCAAATACAAAATCCCTTTCTCTGGCCTGCTGGTCAGTGGTCAGTGGCCACTCCTATTCGGGTCCAGAATCTGGGGGTTAAATCGACGGACAAAATCCCCTGGGAAGGACATCGCTGACGGTCAACAGCAGTTGCAGGCCCCGGTGACCCTCAAGACCCTGCTCTGAACAAAAGCCATCTGACCAAATGTCCCTTTTACCCCTAAAAGAATAATGAACAGGGTCCAATTTCAATGTTGCATGCAATATCGACATTGTGTGTCATATCTGATCTCTTACAGACAGTAAAATAAATGCACACTGATCCTGCTGTCCCAGTCTTTAACTAATGTTTCTCAGATGCTTGGTCACGGTTTGGTGAAAGACACATTTCATGCAAAAATGATTTTTGCTTGACAAAATACAATCAGAGGATTTTATACCTTATTGCCATTATTACAGACCCATCTATCCTGCAGAAAACAAACACACTTCTATTGCTGTATGTGACATTTAGGGCCTCTAGAGAAGAGGGAGACCACAGGAGATGAATTTGTGTCCACGCAGGCTACAGAAGATTAAGAGGGGTGGAGTTGAGCTACTTGCACCCCCATGCAGCCCTGAGGAGTTTCCCTGGAGCCAGAACAGGGCCAGCAGGTCAGGCCGAGATTAAACTCTGAAAGAATCTGAGGTCATGGGTGTGGAATATGAGATGAGCCCACTTTTTACTACAACTATGAGGCTATTTGCAAAGACAATTAAGAGTGAAAAAAAATACTAATCACTCATATAATCTGCATCATGAATTGTGCACAGGGTAGATACATGTCTAGCATACCACGACTGAGCAGGGAGATGATCTGAAGGAACCAAAGTTCTCTTCGTGTTGCAAGACATATATATAACCAGATGGTATTTACTTTTTGTACAATATCCACCTTGTTATCCAGAGTTTCTGCCCAGTTTGCTACGCCTCAGTGTTCACCTCTAAAGAGGAGCAGGCACATAGTGTGCAATGGGCCTGCCATAATTATACGAGAGAGTAGCTCTGCGAGGGGGGAAGCTGTGACATCTGGGCCACGACCTTTGACATGAAATCTGGGCAAGCTAAATCCTACAAAAGGAGGGGTTACGGAAATCTCTCTGAAGGGGGGAGGGTCAAGCAGAGGAAGTGAGTGGAAAAACAGCGAAACACCAAGAGTCAAAATAAAATGCCTCTTACACTCAGAGGACGGGTTTGTCTTTCACTCACAATGGACCAGACACCCGAAGCTCTTCCTTTAAAACACTATATGATCAAATCTTTTGTTATTATATCTTGGTGTGTCCACAAACAACAGCTAAATTAAACACAACCAGGATGTTACTAATCCATCCATAACATACACCACTTAAAAGAGACTGTGTACTAACCCAATACATATACTCTCCACCACAGCTAACTAAACAGCATTATAATCTGTTAAAAGTCATTATTCATCAAACATATTGTGCTTTTCTATAAGCTCCTGCTATTAAGGTTGCAACTAATGTTTATTTTTATTATCAAATAATCTGTTCGATTTATTGTTTAATTTGTGAAACGTAAAAAAAAGGTTATTTTCTTCAACCAACAGTCCCAAACCAAATAATGTCTGTTGTTTACAGAGATATAAAGAAATATCCATTAATCAACTAATTGTTTCACCAATACCTGATATTGCAATGGACACAGAACTAGAGTTACAAAATATAAATGTGGCTGCATTACATCACATTATATTCTTAGAGTGCTGCATTGTTGTCATTCCTTGAGTGAGTGAAGACATGCTGCTGCCCTTCTCACTGGGATACATCTCACATGGTCTTACTCCCATAAATTATGCTGTTTGTATTAAAGGGCATATTGGAGCCATTTGTGGCCCCTCTTTTTTTACAGCCAAAATGCAGATCCTGTTGGCCCCTGAGGTTTTGTTCTGGCCTGCGAAAGGCCCCCCAGGCCGCCGCAAGCCAGGCCTGAACAGGGGCCGTAAATGTCAACTCCTGTATGAACCCTCACACCAGCATCTATCATCTCTCTCTCCTCCCCCTCTTTCGCCCTGACTCACACAAATCAGCACACAGACGCATACTGACACACGAGTTAAGCACAAACTGACCTTTTAAACGAATGCCCAGAATATAATTCTAGTTTTTACACCAAGAACGCTTTGCCTTGTGTTAAAAAAATACATGAAAAGAGTGGACAAGATGCAATATGGCCTGCAGCTGTGAGATAAATCTACAGTTGTGCACACAGCGCTGCCTGGTGCCAACAGGTATGATAGGTATTTAAGCTTCAACTATGACTACATGTTCCTCTCGCGGGCCAAGCAGAGAATACACATGCGAGGAAAGGTCACATCAGCGTGTCATTTATACCCAACTGGAGCCTCTTGGACACATTCCTGTCTCTCGGGGTGTGCTTTCAATCATCCAGATGAGCATGTCCCTCTGCAGTTGTACACAGAGCTGAATCAGCAGCATCCAGTTTTGTCACAGCCGATAGATCAGAAACCAATTCTATTAGACAAAAAAGGGATGGCTACTGTGTACAGCATCACCGGGATTATGAGAAATTCCATTTACAGTACCAGGAGATATAATTTGCAGGAGAGAAGAATTATAAATATGAACATTCAACATTTGGAAGTCCAGAGGACACTAAATGTGGAGATAGCTTGAATTGCACAGTACTTCAATGTGCAGCTAAAAAATGCCTCAGAAGTAATCTGCCACAGTAATGGAAAAGTGTATCATTCTCTCATAGAAGGGCAGAAGACCAAAATATTTTCCAGTGCAATGATTGAAGCATAAACGTGCAGGAAGAGAGCAACGTGTACACAGACAATACATACAAACAGAAAAATACACCTACACGAGGGTTTGTCAAGTGGTGGCCCACCGGCCACTTCCGGCCGGCCAAAGCTTCCCATCCAGCCCGTGGAAGATTAATGAATTCAACAAAATGCAAGGAGGTAAATAATGCGCTACCATAATGAGAATAGCGGCATGATGGTACAGTAATTCTTTAGTTCTGTTCGGTCCTGGAATGCGGCTTGTGCCATATTTTCACGCAAGAATAGGGACAAACTTATAAGTTAACATTTCCTTTTATTTATTTAATTTAACATTTAGTTTTATTTATTTGTTTCACATATTTTTTGCATGTCTGTCAAACAAATCAAAAGGCTTATCTTCTGGCTTGACAGCACCAAAACCGATTAATATGTCTTTCCAATCAGGAGAGCATTCTGCAATTGTGTATCATATGTTTAATGCCTAGTTACCTTTATGGATATCCAGAAATATTAAACGGTAATAAGCTAATTAGGTCACAAATTTCTAATCAGCCAATCACATGGCAGCAACTCACTGCATTTAGGCATGTAGACATGGTCAGGTAACAGTACTGCAAACAACGACTTGTTACAGAAGAGCATCTCTGAACAAACAACACTTTGAACCTTGAAGCAGACGGGCAAACAGAGTAGGTTTAAGTAATTAGTGTGTATTTATATCACAGTTTCTTTATCAAGTTTGCCTTCAATTACTTTTGAAATTGAAATGTTTAAAGCATTTTAAATGTAGCTTATTGTATAAATGATGCTGTCTTTAATCAATGGGGCAGTAATAAATGGAAAGGGAAAAAAGGGCCAAAGCGATTTAGGTAGATTCCTCACAGCACAGCAGGGTTTTCTGATGCCTGAAGTGTTGCCGCACAGGAGGTCAGGTGCTGCATTTTAACACCTCTCTCCTTGTGCACAGTGCTGCAGCCAATAAATGAGAAAAATCTCAGAACTGCAAGATACTGAGCTCACAAGACTTGCTCATTGTTTGACCTACGGCTCCGTTGGTGAGAGGCCACATTTCCTTTAAGTCTTGGCTAATAGACTATCTTTGTGGCTCTCAAAGCCAAACACAATGAGAGTCTTTGATGTCAATGCTCCTCTAGCAACACTGCTCAAAGCAGTCATAAAACACATAATAAATCTGCCTCCACAAAACAGCTTCCCTCTCTGCAAAACACAGCCCTGCAAAGCTCCTTTATTAAAATAGGAACAAAAAGATAATTCTTGTTATTCAGCTGAAGCTCTATTTTGGATGTTGCTAATTTTGCTGTGTCCTCTTCCTCCCAGAAGATTTATTCAATATTCAGAGCAATCTGATGAAGCAATAAATAAAAACTGCAGATCCATATTAATACACACCAACACAACCATTATGACAATAAAATTATATGCTCTAAATAATAATATGGAAGAACTACAATGAAAAAAACACATATGAAAGTGAATTTTGGGAAATTGTTATTTCTTTCTGACCGTCATGTGAAGATTATTTAACTGACATCACAGATACAACTTCATATTTAGCTAAGCTGGTTTAGTTATTGGAATTGTATCAGTATTAATGTTCATTATTATTAGTGTCAGTATTATCAGTAGAAACAGGAGTAGTTGTCGTAGGTTTTATAGTAGGTGTATTGTAGCACTAGCATTAATAGTAGTGGTGTTTAAAGCATTGAACTAAATATCTAAATGCCTGCAGCAGTTAGAGTTAACACCTATAGTAGCTTATAGTGCCTCCCCATCCTTCTTTCTGTCTTTCTGATCCCGTTCGAGCACAGAGATTCCTGATTTACAAGTCAGCTGCTGACCACCTGGTTGACCCCCTCTGGCCACAGATGGTCAGTTGTCCACTGCATTGGCCCGAGACCCCTTTTCTTTCTCTCTCTCAAAAAAAAAGACAAAATGACCCAAAGGCCAGCAGAGCTGTGATATGCCCCAAACACCACCCAGCAGCTGCTGAAAAGACACACACACTGAAATCCCGCACAGAGGTTGGGAGGTCATGGAAGTGGGATGTGGTGCTGTTCTGTTCCACGGCTAATGAATCGCTGCTCGACACATGACAAGATTTAAGCCAATTAATCACTCATAAGCTTGACTGTCAGTAGATGCTGTTGTTGCCTGTGGTTTCAAACAAACTTGTCCAAACAAACATTTTTGAGCTTCAACAGTTTAAATGACTGTTAAAACATGCAGATTTTTAATTACAAATCTTTGGGAGTATCTTACACTAATTTGAAGAAATATATGGATGCTTAAATCCTTTAATGGTGTCATTTTTCTTCATATATTCTAATATGTGAAGTACTGAAACGAACTAATCACCCACTGGTCACTAATATATATGAAATGTTATATGTTATTCTTAAATTAAGGCCAATAATTACACTAATCTAGGAATTAGATAAAAATATAAATGTTTCACATCACAACTGGCAGAATTTCAAAGAACTGGTACCACTTGTAGTGGTGTCAATATGAAGCTTCTGTCATGTGTTGTTGTTGAGTGTTGGAAAGAAAACCATGAAAATAGTGATTAATGTTCTGCATACCAGGTACCACAGTGACAGGAGGAAGTAACTCAAATGATCTATAACAAGACTCACCAAGGCCTCCGATGGTGTGTTTAAAATCCGAAGCACGCAGCTGAACTGGGGCGTTCTCCGACTGGCTCTCCTCATGGTAGAAGAGTCTGTAGCCTTGCACAGTGGCTGTGTTCCTGGGTGCCAGCTGCCAGTGTGCCAAAATAGTGGTGCAGTTTAAAGGCTCCAAATGCAGCTCAGGAGCCAGAGGAACTAAAGAGAAAAGAGTCAGAATAACATTTGGATTGTGATATTCCAAGATAATTATAATCATACACTAAAACAAGAAAGATTTAAGTCTTATTTAGGTTCATGATAACAAAAACACACAAAGGTGTGGTCAACATGATCAACGCTCTTTTCATTAGCGTACTGTGCTACAGCAAACTTACATCAAACCAAGACTTCAAAGACATTATTTTCCTCTGTGTACTTTATGACTTTTTTTAGAAACCAGGAACTTGTTCTTAGAAAACTGGAATCTCTTCCCTGGGCTGTTTCCAGGTTTTCTTTGAAAAGTGAAACTACCGTCTGATGCCTTACCAGCTGTTTCACACTCACTGCAGACAAGTGACCACCACACTGGCAGTCAGGGGAGCGATTTCACACATTTTTATTTTAAGAATGAGGGGACTGAAGTTTACCAACAGAAGAGTCCTGTGTGAGTTTAAACTGGAGACAGAGGGCAATAGAGATAGGCAGGAAAAACAAATCCTCCCCTCCCCCGCCTCAAAGCTTCAGATGTGGCCCTAAGCAGCCATATTCTCTTTCCCACCCGGAGGCCTGAGTCGCTCCCTTTACGACCCATAGCCGAAACCCTTCCAATGTTACTGACAGTGCAGGGCAAAGGTCGCAGAGTAACAAACGCAATGCCTTAACAAGATTATTAGAGCAAGCTCTTCTCTTAACTGTCTCTTTGTATAAACAGAAGAGAAGAGTTCAGTGATAATTCAGCTCATTGGGTCAACTCCCTCTGTGTATAGGTGTTAATATTCTTTTCTGACAATCACAAATGTTTTACTTCATCTTTGTGGTTACACACTGCTATTTCAGAAACTAAGAAGAAAACTCTTCCAAATGTTATACCTCGAACTCCAGATGCCTTCGGAGTGCGGTGGGACGTCCAGGCAGACTGCTCACCCCACCCTATGCTGGTGGCAGCAACAATGCGCAGGAGGTAGATGGTGTCAGGCTGCAGGTTTTCTAGGAGATGCTTCGTCTTCTCTCCAGGCAGCTCCAACTGTGAGACTGTGTTCTCAGCACTGGTACGATAAGACAAACGGTAGGCGGATACTCGGCCACGACTCAGCTTGTCTGGAAGGGGCTGCCAAGACACCTGGATGTCCAGGGGACTGTTGCTGGTGAGGCTGAGCTCAGGGGCGCGGAGGGGAACTGTGGACCGACAAGACAGGACAGTTAAGACCAAAAGAAGTCCTTTGAGACAAAGAGAAAAGAAAAGTCACCTTTGATTCTGAAAGATTGTCTTTACTAAAAAGGAAGGGGGGACTGCACCAGTCCATACTAAAGATATAAACTAGGAAGATATATACTGTGAGACAACATCATTTTGTCTATTGTATCTATATTATAGAAATCCATTAATATTACTGTTTGTACTATGCCATTGTGAGCAATGTGGCAAATCAATACATTTATGGCAGTATTTTGTTTTTTTATAGATATAAAAAACTATAAAACACGATATAGAATTACATATACAAGAATAGAATATTTTATTCATAACACCCACACTAAAACAGACTGACACTAAAACTGGAAGACAGGACAAATCAGACGTGAAACCTCTCTGTGAAAAGGTATAAAAGAATTATGTTTACCTAATCAAAAGACAGTATATGTACCTCTCCAAAATTAGAATCGGATTAAATTGTCATGCGCCTATCAGGCTTGTCCAGCAAGCTATGTAATATAATTTAATAACTTCAGTCATGTAGAACGGACACTCGGCAGCCTTTGACCCACGGGCCAAGACCATTAGCAAAAGAGGTTTGCCTGGACTTTAAAAACACTGCAGGGGCATGGGACATAAACACACATGCACATATTACGCATGAGCTTGTGTACTTAGGCACGCACATACATGTACACACACTGTGTATACAAATAACTTGATTGTCTCCTACATCAACAACAAAGCTCATTCACTGCAGAGGAAATATTCTGTAAACAAAGTGAGGGCCCACTGGAGTGACGTAGACAGTTAACATTGAGTCTGTTTAAAGATCAATCAAAGCACCGTTTATCTGTCCACCTCACTCTTAAATATGTCTTGCTTCTGACTTTGTTTTCACTGTGGAAAGGATTATATTGCTTATGGCCTTCACGGGGTGTATTCCTCACCATCCTCGAGCGTGTGCTGGAACACGTGGTCCGACATACGACTGGCTCCCATGGGCATGTAGGCCACCACATAGAAAGTGTAGTTGCGAGCCGGCTCCAGGTCATCAATAATGTAGCGAGTTGTATCGTTTCCAATGACAACTTGATATTCCTCGTTGTTTAATCCTGGACAAATGACAACAATGTTAAAGGCTTATTTAAAAAATAAATATACTTATTATAAATATATAATATTACTTATTTAATTAGAGCCGATCAGCAAAGTCACGCAAAAGATGTATTTGTGCCATGAGGGAAAGAAATACCTGGTCTGATTTCTGACCTGGTAAACAAGGTACTTGAGGAGTAAACAAAAAAGCTTTCTTCTTAGTCTGAATGCCTCAGTAAGCCTCTCTGAAAAGTGTAACAAAGTCTGCCTTTCTGTCCAATTCACACCCTCCCACTGCCATCACAGAATACGCACTTTCGGACACTCCATCAAGCGGGCTAATTAGTTCCTCCTTTCATTAGAGCCTCCATTTAGTGCCAAGCTTCTCTGTCTGCAACCTCAGGTGCAGAGCGCACTGTCAATGTGAATGAACAGCTTTTCACTGTGACTGGGACCAAGGAGATTGTGTCACAGCAAATGTATTAATATATTATTTTGACCTCCTTATCCCCAACAAAATCCAGCAGGTGCTCCCTTTTCTTTACGTTCCACCTCCCCAAAAGAAGTCAGTGCTTGAATGAACAAGCTGAATTTTATTCTGAAATGTTGCATTGTTGGAATGTGACTCTTGTTGTCAACAGTGTTGAGTTCCCAGGAAAGCTGAAAGGCTCTTCTGCTGCCACACTACAACCCTTGTGCTTTTTGTGAATAGTTTTGTCTGCATCCTGTGCCCTATCAGCCGAAAGGAAGGGACCCTGCATCTTGAAACTCCACAGGGCTATAGTCTATAGAGGACAATTCCTGTTTGCTATTGTTCGTCTTTATTTTGGACGAGTATTTCTTTTTTTCCCCTTGACCTCTGCCTACCAACATAGCACTGACAACACAGTCAGCTCCCACAAAATACGTTCCTAAACTGCCATTTTCTGAAGCTTTAAAGGGGAACGCCACCGATGTTATACATCATCAAATTGTATAAAGTCATTTGGTTTTGATCCTTTTTGTGTTAAACTGTCCATCGTGCATCCAGCAACGTTACAGGAGTGCAATGCTAAATCGGTGGAGTGCTCTTTAAAAAGACCCATAACGTGAAATATATAATTATATGAACACTTTTTACTAGAGATACTATTCCTGTGTGACAAAAATACAATAAAAACATCTCTGTTTGTTTACCCACCACTCACCTTCAGCCTTCATGTAGTGCACTGAGTAAGCAATAACTTTATCTGAGTTATAGAGAGGCCTCTCCCAAGCCAGAAGGATGGCGGAGCTCGACACGGTGTCAGCTCGGATGTTCCTGGGGGCACTCGGCCGATCCTCAGACATCACTACAATGAGTCTGGCCATGGAGAGGACCGATCCCTGCACGTTCTCTGCCTGGCACTGATAGATGGCGTCGTCCTCAGGGATGATCTGGTTGATGACCAGTTTGCTGTGGGACACAGATACACACAGATGAAGAGCATGCACACACACGGCTTCATCCTGAGGCTCCTTCACCAGGGTGTAGTCGTTCTATAATTACCTTTAACAAGCACTGACAGTTGACTAAGGAGTGAGAGCAAATTATAGGGAAACTAACTAGAGCCCCATTTGCACTGTTGTAAATTATTCAGTTTCCTCTCTACTGTAGGGACAGCTGTGAATTATTTATTCAAACGGTTTTAAATTGGCCAACAAAAACTGTTAAAGGAATTAGGGGCTCCTGTTATCATTATCCCTGGACGTACAGACGCAAAATGCATTTGACTTGTCAGAAAAGGGATCTCAGGAATGATCCTTTAAATGAAGAGAAAGATACCTGTTATACATCTTGATACGACCATTGGAGTGCACCTTCTCTCCGTTCTTGAGCCAAGTGATTTGAGGCGTTGGGACTCCTTCAGCTTGGCACACAAAGCGGGCGGTGCCGGCACGAGGACGGGTCAGGCTCTCCGGCCACTCGACCAGGGAAGGGGGTGCTTTAGAACAACATCAATCAATGAGAAACATATATATAGAGGACGTTTTTCTATTATAAACGATCAATACAAAATTCAAACATATAGAGCCAAACTACTGTATGTCTTTACCTAAAACGGTGACATTGGCTGAAGCAACAGTGTAGTTTCGCGTGCCGGGAGTGGTGGCTCTGCACATATAGACCCCTCCATGCTGGGGCTTGATGTCTGTGATAATGAGATTGCCATTTCCCAACACTTTGGTGTTGTAAACATCTATAGACTTGCTGTCCGCTCGGCTCCAGGAGATGATGGGTCGTGGACTGCCTGTGGCCATGCACTCCAGGATGGCATTCTGGTGAAGTGACACTGAAATGTTCTGTGGTCCGATGATGATGCGAGGCCTTTGGGGGAGCTGGGTGCTGGGGGCTGCAGAGAGAGAGAGAGGAAGAGAGGGAGGAACGCAGCTTTAGGGTATGTGGTGTGATGTGAAGGACATCATAGATTCAAGTGAAAATCTCTGTGCTGTTCCTTTAGCAAATAAATAAACTTTTTACAAACTACTGAGAGACACAAAGCAATTACCTTACTGCAATATTGCAGTATTATTTCTCATAAAATAAATTATACATATTCCTTTAACATAAATTAAACATAAACACTTCGTGATGGATATTTCACTACTAAACTGTGTGTTGCCCTATACACAATACACATGTAAAAAGAGCTGGCTGACACACCTGGCATGACGGTGAGGGCGGCCTCCGTGCTTCGGCGGCGGCTGGCGATGTTGGTGGCGATGCAGCGGTAATTTCCAGCATCTGCCCGCTGCACCCCGTGGACCTGAAGAACACCACTGGGCAGGACTGTGATTCTGGACGACAGAGACACACTCAGATATAATACAGCATGTATGTCACTTACAGTACGGAGCAATTACACATCAAATATTTCTAACACGTGATAATGGCTAACAGTGGCCACAGATTATATTTCAAATCTGCTGTCCAGTAAGTGTTTGAAAGTGAATACCATGAAGTTAAAGTGAAAACAACAGAGTGCATACCTTTCAGTGGCAAGGGGTAATGTGACCCGATTGAACTCCCAAGTGATGATGGGAGGAGGGTGTGCACTGATTTTGCAGGTGAACCTGGCAACTGAGCCTTGAGTCACCACTACGGACGTTGGCTGGATTGCAAAAGAGGACATACCTGCAGCAAAACAGAGCAACAAGAGACAACTTAAATTAAATAAACTATAAACTATAAATAAACTAAAATAAAAGTGTTTCAGAATGAGATGGTATATAGTGCCTCCTATGAAATCCTGATAAATTGATGGTTTTTATCTTAGGAGTGGCCCCTAAAAGTTCACAAAATATATTGTCAAACATCTCAATAAAGATCATACTGATAAGATGTGACCATTATCTCACTGGTTTATTGTAACACAGCCGCATATATTAACTTCTCCAGGTTCGTATTGAGGCAATAAGTGGAGAACTAGTCCAAATGTACAACTTTTACTAACACTCACTGGGTCTTGTACAATTCTTCTCCATAACCAAGAGAGTGTTTATGTTTTTATCTCTTGCATATAATCTTTTTAACATAGTCAAAGGAAAATCTGTCCCCTTGAGGTATTGTGAAAGCTGAGTCACCACAAAACTTGCATTGACACAAAACTAAAGTACGTGCAAAGCTTGAACCAAGACATGAAAGCAGTAAAAAGCCCTACAAAAGGCTCCCAATGTCTGGGTTAGAGAGAAACCCGCCAATCAGCAAGGAAAGATGACACAACTTCATTAATCACTATTAATATCTCAACTATTAAATGTTGTTATAAACATAACATAAACATAAAGTGCGTGTGAACGGTTCTACAAGATCAATCCAAAGGATGATCATTTTATTATCCATTTCTGAATTACCTCTCTCCCTTTCCAAACATATTGATGTATTTCAGACATCCATCCATCTCAGTCAGATCCAGTGATGTCAGAAAACAGAGATGGCTATTACTTAAAGCCACAGACCTGCTGAGTGCTGCAGAAAGGTGATGACTGGAGTGGAACAGCGACATCCTGCTTGGATAGAGTTTCCCTGAAACTGAGCTGTTGTCAGCCACCAGCCGAGCAGCAACGTGAATTACAATACGGCCTTTTATAGTGAACCAAACAGCCAACAGAAGCGTATCCATTTTATGGGGATTTAGGTTGTGTTAGCCCTTTTTTCGTTAATAAATGCTCTCTTTGACAGCGGTTCCTCCTGGGCCGTAAAAGACCTAGAGGCCATTTAGATCATCCACTGCTGTACCGTCCCCCATCTGTGCTCAAAAAGCTACAGAAGCCTGAGGTCAATCATTTGTTACAAGAAATCAATTGTGCTGCTGTTTGTGGTGGAGAGCAAATACTGAGATTACCAAAAACCAGTACACATCACAGCAGCACTCTAACATTTCATTGATTATCATAAATATATCAAACCATGCATGATACAGGGATGGGCAAATCAATAGACTGTAAAGGATTGTACCAATGGACCAGGAAAATAAAGTTGTACTCAAGTTGGACCAAATTATGTTATTTCTCATTCTAGTAGGTCCGTTTCAGGATGTAAAACTGCTGCCTGCTTTCAGGATGAAATATCACCACCACCAAGTAATGGATAAACAAACACACTGTGGTGCTCTTTAACCTCTGCACACACACATCCAGAGCCTCTTCTGCTGCAGTGAGCCATCAGCACTCAGCAAAGAAGAAGCAGAAAGGAGCCGGAGGCTAGACATCACGCTGAAACCACGTCTGTCAGGTATTCAAAAAAAAAAACCCCACAAAAATACATCAATCTCTGAGCCATACACTGCCAACCCTAATTCTTTCATCAGTATATTAGACATACAACACCATGCTGTGGAAACCTTTGCTTTCTAGAAAACTCTACATGAAATCTCTCCACTGTCATAAACACACAGGGGTTTCCATGGGGGCCATGATGGATGGCTGTGTGTAAGCAGTGTTGCCAGGTGTTGTGGTGCTAAACAGCAGGAGAAAAAAAAAACATTCAGTGAATTATGACTTTTACACAACTTGCCTCTAAATCAAGCTGACATTTGCTCAAATGTATTGTCTTTTTCTTGCTATAGTTTTTGTTGTTGTGGCTACTGTGATGTTTTTGTTGTTTAAAAAAAAAAGAATTATCAGACGTTTGTGGAGTAAAGAGTATCATTTTAGCCAATGGAAGGGTGATAGTTTCACATGCTGAGATAAAATATAAAGATTAATGTGCATTTCTGATACTAGATTATTTCTAAATGACGTAATTGATTAGTTATAACTGATAAAGTAGCTACAGAGGTTTATCTTATTATTACTGCTAGGTCTCTCTTTTTTCCCACTGTCATAGTGCTATCATGGGACCTGACACCAGGGACTTGACAGAAGAATAAATCGAGATGACCATGTTTATTAAATGCATGGATATTGTTTACTACGCTTGTGTTTTTCAGACTGTGAGTGAAACCCAGAGTATGTGCCTGATACTGTTCTTGTTGGACAAGAAGCAAACTGCCGTCACAATCTGATCCTTTTACCATTGACAAATTTAATCAAATTAGTCCTGAGCTGTTACCCCTCCTGGCTCCACTGTGGTTGTTTGATGTGAAGACAGAAGTAGGGAGAGGAACTCAAACCCCCCTCCTTCACACACTCAACCTCTCCCACAACCCCCTCCCCCCTCCCCCTCGTGTTAACACAGGCTCTTACAAAAATGCCATTAATGTGCTGAAGTGATATGACTGCAGGGCATGAGAGGATCCTCTGCCTCTCTACTTTGCCTTTGCAATCAGTCCAGCGAAGCCAGATTGACAAACGGCAGGATAATCATTGATTATTGATAAACTACTAAGACGAGGTGGACAATCTATACCTGCTAGGGTTAGTCGAGCATTGGCCGGAGCATTACCAGATGAAAACAGGAGGCTGACCTTCTGCTTTGAGCGGTGATGTTTGCCAAGGGGCATCTAATGTGCACATGAAACAGAATAAACTCTTCTTCCTATTCCCCAAAAGCATGAAGAAGCTGTTCTGACGATCCCCTCTTCCCAGCCATCTCACCTCTGACCTCTGACCTCTGACCTCCACAAATCCATGCTAGCGCCCGGCTCAGGCAGAGCCCTGCATGACCACCCGAAACCAGCACTGCTGCTCACTGCTGCCCTACAAACTGCCTACAAACCCCTCCGCTCGTTCTCCAGCTGCATGGTTTTATATGCTGTTTTGTAATAATATCCTTTTCTGCTGTATCGATGGCATCTGCCAGTCGCTGTCGCTACAGCTACAAATAAACCAATAGATGCAGTCCAGCTGCTGCAGGACATTATAATAGAGCTAGGGTGGATTGCAATAGGATGCCTTTATAAGCTGCATTGGTTCAGGAGAATCTTCCTCTCTGTCTCTCTTTCTCTCTCTCTCAATCAGTAGTGAGGGAAGCATCAGTGTAATGTTAATGCACAAAAGCTGTGGCATGTTAACTGCATGCTTGAGATGAAGTGACTGGAGATTTAAATTTAAAAGCTAAAGATATACATATATGAGTCTGTCTGTATATGCCTTCCTGGTTTACTACAGTACATTCCCACTGAAGTCCAAACTGAACCTGAGGAGTGAAACTGCATTTGCCTCACTTCAACAGATGGGCCCGCTGATGACAGCAGCTCATCAAACTGAAGGTCAGTGGACAGGTCAGGCCCAAACAAAGGTTCCCTTACAAATACCAGGAATTAGTTCGGCCCTCTCTCCTCTGGTTACTCTGGTCAGTTTCTCAGCCAGGGCACAGCACAGTGTAGCAGAGCTGCATGTGAGCTGCTTGCGATACTTAGAAACAAACCTCATCTTGAAAGTCCATTTGGCGCTTCATCTTAACTAAATACTTTTAAAGCTGCCGTTCTTAATGATACTAAGCATGAAAACATTGTACTTTGTTTCAAACTAATGTTGGACACAAACACAAACATCAGCTCCACTTTCAAACAGTGACAGCGCCGTCAGAGTAATATACACTAAAGCATAAAGTCTATCCTGGAACACACTGTGTAAATTACATCCTCAGTGAGACAGAAGTCCCAGGACAAGATATTATCATGAAAGTGCTGCTGAACGAGCCAAACTGTTTTCCAGTGAAAGGACAAATCTGAGAAAAAAAGTCACATCAAAAGTAACCCTTTAACTTTCTGAGAAAAGATAAAAGGAAACTATGGATACCCACCCCCACCCCCAGCTATCCCCAACCCAACCCACCCCCCAGGGTCCAAACCTTTAGAGGAGACATTAAAATTGATCATCCTCTCCTGATCCTGCAGGCTAAATTGATGGCCTGAACAGCCCTGAAAAGTTTTCTTCCTATGGACCACACGGTTATATCAAAATAAGTTAATTTTACATTTACTCATTCCACAACTCCTACTGAAAGACACAGCTATTTAATTGATTGATAAGTCCTTTACAATGTTCAATGACCCCACGTGACATTAATAAAAGGCTCTGGAGAAAAAAAGATGGCTGATAAGCAAGAAGGAGAAGAATGCGGAGCTGAAAAAACCCCACAAATCAATCACTAGCTGGCTGGCAGATGTGCTGCTGCTACACACAGGCTGCAGGACAGTCAAGTGACCGCTGGCCTGGCTAAACAAAGAACTATTCCCATGAGCAGCGTGAACTCTCAAAGCACCGACTGGGCGGTGGGGGAGCGGTGTTGGAAGAAGCATTCATCCCCTCCTCCAGTCCCTTATCTCTGCCACAAAGTTTTCCGATCATTCAAAAGCAGCCCTGCACTCACCACAGACAGTGGCTTCATTGTCTTTAATCTCCATATCAGAACATGGAGTTGAAGAAGTCAATTTGTAAATAGCTACGTTCTGTTTTTAACAACAGTTCAGTCCTTTTGTCACGGTGTGTTAGAATGAAATAAAAGTTAAAGAGAGAGAGATGTTCACAAAAACAAAAGCAGACCCACTGATAACTAGCAACTGATAAAACCAGATGAGCATCCAACGTTATTGTAGGAAAGATTTAAGTCCTGTGCTCTGTCTCGCTGCCCTCCATCTATTGAAAAATTTAAAGAAACCTTTGACCTCTGGGCCTGCCGTTCAGGGGAACCATGGTAACCATTCGTGTCCAGCAGAGGAGAAAAAACAGATTCCAGGCTTTGAGTTGTCTCACTTTAGGCAACTTCATTCATTCACACCACAGCTCACACTGTGCAAGGTTTGCTTTCGTCTTATTGGGGTTTCTAATTGTGCCGAGCCAGTGCAAGTCAGATGCAGTCCTTGGCAACTTAAAATAATGGTGTCTGGTGTCCTGGCCTGGCTGCCTATGAACTCACCCGTAAGTAAAAGCAGCAGCTCCTTCAAATACCTCCTTTAAAGCTCATTATGCTCTCAGCTTTAAACACAAATAAAGTGAATAATACTCAGTGTACGATATATAAACATCTGTATCTGTGAGAATAGCCTTACTCCCTACCAGAGCTAGAAACCACTACAATGCTCTCGCACTTGTTTTGTTTGACAGCCCCAGTTTTTATGTACGACAAAGATATTGGTCGAAACCATATTAGGGATGCACTGATCCGATACGCTGATCAGCATCGACACTGATACCGACCTCATTTGGCTAATCGGGTATGAGCCCCAAGACGTGACGGATCCACATTAAATATAGATTCTTTGTCGATGTTATTGTTAATGTGAGTTTACGCTATCAGTTACATTCATTCAGTCATGGGGAGCTGCTAACTCCCAATTATCACGTTGCCTCACATGTAAATTATTAAAATTAGTTCCCCACAGTGAGGAGTACAGATTTTAAATTTGGGAACACGAGAGCGCTGCTATTGGATCCACACTCAGTATCAGCAGGGGTATCCTCCAACACGTGCATCTACTCTCTACTAGGTTGATAAGAAGTCCTCAAATTCAGCTGTTCCTGGAATTGGTGTTATGTCCCCAGAAATGTCCCCAAATCCCACCTCGATTTTCTGAAACCAACATGGGAAAAAAAACAACTGAGCCTTGGCTGTAAAAGTCGATGAGAAATCTGACACTTTTCTCAGTTTTCATGCCTTTTGTACCTACAATCACACAATGCAGAAGGCCAAAAAAAAGGAGCCAACTCGGGAGGTAAACTCTCTACTGAAATCCCCATCAATCTGAAGTCTATTGACAAAAGTCACATGGCAAGGCTCGTGTGTCACATTCCTTTTCATCCAGGCCAAATCCCTTCTCACCTTTGTGTTTTAGCAACACAATGTTTAAGGTTATCCCTCGTCACCATCACATTCCTAAAAGAACAACTAGCAGGTCCACAGCTTCAACATATGAGCATGAGATTAAAAAAAGCTCACAGTGGGTACCATCCCTGCACTTTCGTCACTATTACCACATCTTATAAAGACCTGAGCTACAGGAAAGGAAATGGTAGCATGACTGATAAAGAGGAAAATCTAATCAGTTCTGGAAAGGAGGCACTGGGGCTCCCCACATGTTACACTATCCTAGGCACTAAAGAGCTGTGCTGTTTGATGAGGATTGCCACCCTGACTTTTCAATGAACATGTAAACTTAGAATCAATCTCCGATCTTGAACTCTTACAATTAATGTAATTAGCCTTGCAGAAGCAAACAAGTCCAGCTGTTCTGTCCACTGATATCAGAAGAAACAACTGCTCCAAAGAGACCCTTTTCTTTTGTAAGAAAGCTGGTGGGGGTGGGGCCATGTGGACAAAAACAGTCAGAGTGAAAAGCTTTTCACTCTTTCACCAACAATTCATTCAACAATTGTGCGCAAAGCCTCCAGCCCCTACTGACCTGGTAAGACCTGCAATAAAGTATGGTCATTTAGACACTCAGGTTAAAGGCAGTGGTACTGGGAAACGGCAATTCACATTTGTGTGTGTGTGTGTGCGTATGTGTGTGCGCACACCACTCGCAACAACCCCCACTGCTGCCTCTGTGTCCTTCAACTGAGCATTTCTCAGGTATGTGCAAACTTTATGAGCTTCCAGATAGACCCTCAAGCAGGTCTAAGTGCCATTTTAAAACAAACTAGTAAAGCTTACTGGCAGCCTTTATCACCTCTTAACTTCAAACTATAAAGCAGGTAAATGGCTCAATTAATTAATAAAACCATATATACTTTTTATGTACCAGAAAATATGTGAGTGGGATATTTCAGCTTCAGAAAAATCATAAACTGGCTCAAGAAACTCAACAACTCATATGTATCTAACACTAAAGTTTGATTAAACCAACGTTAACAATTATTTGTGCTGGCAATGTTATTAAGCTCATCTTAATCTTTACAGAAGTAAAGGATGCTGGTCTCACAGGAAACCACTTTTATCAATGAAAGCAGAATTGTTTAAATAGAGAAAAATCATCAGCATTAATCTTCAGCAACTCAACAGGGCTGATTCTTAACTACTTGGATCTTTTCAGCATCAGGATGTCACTGCGGTTGAAATGGGCTTCAAAGTTAAACAATCTTCCACTATGGGATTACATGGAAACAAGGATTACAATCCCAGGACAAGATATGCAAAACAGCTATTTTAGGCCTCAGTTTCAGCATCTTGCATGAACAAATGTTAAAAATGCATGATTTTAATACAGATGGGAATCCATTGCTGGCAGGGTGAAAGTGTTGTCACACATTCTGCAAAAAATGGCACAGCAAGATGCATGGCCCGTGGTGTAGGAGGAGGGGATATAATGTCCCAAAACACCAACGCTGCCTAAAGCTTCTCTGCTCCCCCCTTAAAATATGAGGCCAACTCGCACAGCACTGGAGGAGAAAGCATTTCAAAAGAACAATTCCTCAAGCGATCAGGGTGCAATAACATGAAAGCCTCGGCCTGTGAATAGGGGTCATCTGCTCTTTAGCTTTGGAGAGCCAGTATCCTGGACGGCTCCTAACCTTTCAAATTCTGCTGCTCCTTCATTAACACACCAATGGGCATATTCCCCTTCCAAATCAGCATAATTTTTCAGGGTCTAACTTTGAAGACGGTGTCCCTCTTTCCTCCACTGCTACCACCAAAGCTGCCCTAAATGCACCACTGAGCAGCAATAATAAAAAACAAAACAATACATAATATAAACAGCAATGTGTGTACGTTTAAATCTCCTTGGATGATTCATGCAGGTAGATTTGAATCTCAACCAGTGATTATTGCAAGCAAATGGTATCCAACAGGCAGAACACAAGACATTTGACTCTGCCTGAACATGATGATTAGAGTTGTCCATCACCCGGGACACAACACCCCATAACGCTGTGACGTTTCCAATGTGATTCCAGCATGATACTCACTTGCGATTGTAAGACGGGCTTTCTGGCTCAGGATGACACCATACTTGTTCTGAGCAAGGCACTGATAGAGCCCTTCATCTGATTTGTCTCCTCTTCTGCTCTCCACCTCTGAAATATAAAGGGAGCCATTGGAGAACAGGTAAACCCGTTCGCTCTCCACCACTTTCGCTCCACTCTTCAGCCACCTGACGTCGATGGGTGACTCTCCCTGCGCCTGACAGTCCAAAATAACTGCTTCTCTCCGCGTGGCAGTGACATCGTGGGGCTCCTTGATGAAAAATAACTCGCTAAAGCAAAAAACACCTGTAGAAAGAAGAACGAAAAGCACATGATTAGTAGAGGTGGTTATCCGCATGATGCCTTCTGTCAGGGCAGAGGAACACAGCACTAACAGGAGTCCAGTATAATATTTTATATCTAACTACTTGCTTAAGTGATTTAAAAGGTCAGTTTTAAATCAGTGTATATGGTTATTTTTTGGAGTCACTATCCTCTGGGTGGGAATAATCAGTGTTTATAGTCTCAGATGGATACAAGTGTCACACAAATTAAAACGGCCTACTAAGGTGAAACATCACATTTGCGAGGCTTGGAGGCCTGCAGGCAGAACTAATGCCCTGTACAGTAATCACAGTGTAGCTTCATGAAGCCTTTCTGCTCCACTTTAATCCAATTACTCATGGCTCATAAAGTCACCAACTGAAGGTGAAACAGTTGATCCTATTAATCCCTTTAGTTTACAGAGAAACCTACAGCTGAACTCCCAGCACAAGCTTTACGCAATGTTTCATTAATGTGACCTTTGTGGACTGAATAGTGAGACACTGTGTCATTCCTAAAAGGCTATAATTCAATATATAACCCAGTTTATCCAGTTCAAAGCATTAACATGACATCTTGCAAAGTCTTATGTTTTAATTTACAACAAGGTTAAGTCTGCGAGACCAGGATTTCCCCCAAAACCAAAATACTTTGTAGTACTTTTCAATATAAATACTGTCACGTTTGTCTTGTATGCTCAGCTCTAACTACTCATTTGAAGCATCAATATGACCGTTAGATATGGCGTAAACACCTCACTCACATTTGGAAACCCACAGCACTTTCATATCCTTAATAGCACCTCTTTAATTTTAGCTGCAGCTAAGAACAGTGTTGCATTAAAGTAGCCATAAAAGTTAAGAACAGTTAGAGCCGGTTAGTGATATAATAATACCCACTGACTGAATAAATAAATAAATACAATCTAGTATTTAATGGTTAAGTTCATTAGTTAACTGACAGTTGAATCAGCTCAAATTATCTCACCCAGTCACATGATAATTGAGCGTTTCTGTCGTTTAACTGAAACCTTATCAGCAAATGTAAATTTCAAAACGGGCTAATCGCGTTATTACGATGACATTGTTGTCTGTTTGTCACTTAAGGTCACCGGCTTTGGTGATAAATGTTGATTCTGAGCAGTTTTCAATGTTAGCAGAGGAGCTTTCAACTTATATCTGCTCCTGTTTGCGGGTCCACAGTCACGTTCACGAGTGATGCACCGGACAGTTAGAGTTTTAACTCTCTCACAAAATGTCATTCAAAACGCTCCTTACCTGAGATTGGGAGAAAAACGACAAAGAACAGCAAACGCTGATAACATTTCCTTTTGACAAGCGCCATTTACATGAATTGTCCGTGCATGCTAGCTACTCTCTCATAGTTGTTTCCTCCAGATGAGCTGCGCTGCTACTGAGGAGGAAGGCTGGTGCTGCGAGCTGCGGGAGGATCGCTGCCCTCCTCCGGGATGGACAAGTCAATTCATCGCGTCTGTGGGTCCATGAAGCCTGTAGTCCAACGCCACCTAGCGTTAGCTGCAGGCACCTGAGAGGTCAGCTCTGCAGCAGCCACCTAACGTCCTGATCCACCACAGTCTGTCATCCCTTCTGCACGTGTATGTAAAGGGATTTGGTAACAATGCGCCTTTCACACGAGTTGCCACAGTCGCCACGAAGACAAGAAGACAACTGAGTGAACTCCAACCACAGAGGAAGACTGTGAGTTGAGGTTGAAAGCTCCAGGAAAAGCCAGTGGATGGATCTTGAGTTAAGATTTTTACTGTTTCACAGGTCAAGACTTAACTTTCACGCTCAAATGTTCTCTGTTAAGCAACTAAAGTTTTTCCTTTACTCGAGTATTTTTAATTACAAGAAACTACTTAAAAAAACAAGTAGTCAACTAACAGTTGAACTGTCTTCACTCTTATACATGTGACAACCATTAGATACAATTCCCCGCAGACACATCACTCTTTGAATTATTTTATATACAACTTCTACAATATATTTTTTCAAGTTTAAGTCTAATAATCTTCCTTAACATACCTACTCCAACACCATCTGTGACACAATTAATGTGGTGGGAAAATGAATACTGCAGGCTTTGTATCTTTAAGATTTTCTTTCTGTGCAGTGAAGGCCTGAAACCAGATCCTGGACTGACCCATGATGGATGTTTTGTACGTTTTGTAACAATGGGACTTCAACGCTCGTACACCATCCCACTTGCTCCGCCAAGACCCTTTCACTTTTTTCTTTATCAATACAAGGGAAGCTGTATTGATGAGAGCAGATCGCTCAGTATCAGAGACCAACTGCACACCAAACGGTCTCTACAGTCTGAAAAAAAGAGATGTTAATGGAAATGAGTTTGTCTCTTGTCCTTTAAAACAGGGCAGTTATGAGGAAGTATGGATAGGAGCAGGACAGCTGCTGCGTCGATGTCGATATTGATTCGATGTCCATCACTTACTGTGGAGGAAGCTCAAACCCCCTCTCTCCCACGGTCCTTGCCCCTCCCTCTGTGAACCTTTATTCAGCAGCAGGATCGCAGCCCAGCTGTGATGTCCAGTCAGTCAGAAAGTGCTGATTCAGTCACGAAAAACTGCACTCTTCAATAAAGAGTTGTGCTTATAAACGCAAATATTACTGATGTTAACCGACTGTATCACAGTTGCAAACATTGTTAACACTTGTCTGTGGTATATTAAAAAGGCTATTTATTGATGGGGATTATAACATATATAAAATATATTTTTTTATAAAATAAAAATATTTCTGGTTCTGCCTCAGTTAACAACATTTAAGCTGGTTGCTGTATGTCTTTGTTTACCCAAAACAAATTCAGTACAAAGGCGAAGAAACCATTGTCATCATCATTATTTCGTCCATCTTTTACCTGAATTTGAAGCAGACAAATAATTTGTTTTATAAAGTAACTCTTTTTTAAATTTAAAAAGATCTTATGATGTTATCTGCATGAAGAAATGTGCAAAAAGTTATTTATACAGTTAAAAATCATTAATTCCAAGAATAGCCTCAAGATATTATCCAACCAATCAAAACTAAAATTAACATACGTTGTTAAAATGACCTCTTCTGCCACAAAAACCTCTCTCACACACACTTTATAACCTGTTTCCTTGTCACGTTTCCTTATAAAGTACATGTACTATGTTTCCTAGAACATGTACTGTATTACATAACCAAACACTAGGCCACAGCCTCAGTGTAGGATGTGGGCTCCTCTCTTACATAATGTGAGAAAGTGAGAGCCTTTCCTCATTCATGCCCCCAGGGTGTTCAATTAATCAAGGATTCAGTTTCGGCACCTGCCAATACGGCACAGTTTGTGGGTGGAGTGATGGTCGGCCTACATGTGAGCTCGGGTCAAGCTCTGAGGCCAGATCGATGGAGTAAAAGTCATTATCAGGTTATGAATGTTGGTAAGGTTGTGGTTAAAAGGAACCTGCTGCCATTGGCCGAGGCCTGTGTCTTCATGCTACCACACATGCCCATCCCCGCTGACCCCGGTAGTGTCCAAAAGACCAGCTTGAATCCCGTGTGACCTTTCCACTGACCCCTGTGGATGGGAGAGGTTTTTAGTGCCACAACATGGGGGGGGGGGGGTTGTGGAGAAATTAGGACTGTGGCTGTTGAGCTGAATCACACAAAAGGCTCTGACCACAGAGAGTCCTCTCCACAGATCCTGCAGTTTCAAATGAATCCCCTAATGAAACCCACGAAACACAGAAAACAGCTGGACATAAAAAAGCACATTGAAAGATTAGAATCGTTGTTTTCTCTGCCAACATGATATGAAACAAACCAATGTTGTTCCTCACATGTAAGTTTAAAACTTATGTGATGCCCCTCAGGAAGAATACAATGTGCTTTATCTCCCCCAGCTGGAAAAATGCAGTACTACAAACACCTACATCTGTACAAGCCTCAAGAATATGATTAGGCCGTGTGAGCCACTCAAAACAGAAAAAATAAATCTCTTAAATCCATTTAAGAACTTTAAGGACATTTTAAAATAATGGAAGCACAATATCAACACCAGATGTCAAAAATTAAATGTCAAATGGTGTTCATAACTTCATATCCTAAAAGATCAACTGAAATAGATTAAAGGAAACTACATCTTGTTAGAAACAAAAGCAAAACAGCAAAAATACTGCAACAAAACACTCCTCAGTCTAGACAATGAGAAGCAACCAACTCAGTGCATCAAATCAAGTTCAAACCTGCAGTAATTTAGTGGTGAAACACAAATCAGACAATAAAAGTAACAAAATATTTGAGGCAGTTTACTGCTCCATGTTTGTTCTCTACTGTCATTTAAATCAGGTCATAGACATTCATCTACATTCACACATCCCTGTAACATTCTCCCTGGTCAGACACCTTAGATGACATAATTAATAAAAGCCCAAGTAAGGAAATAAAAAGTAATTCATCCAACCATGACCACAGAGATGACGTCACAGGCTGTGACCTGGTCATGAGGTTTGCAATGTCACACTGAAACAAATCTCCCTTTCACTGAGGAAGAGAGACCATTGACACTCTTGGATGAATTTGAAAACCCTTCAGTTTGCTGAAATCTCACATTGTCCAATATATGATTCTGCAAAGTTGGACAACTATTGTCCCTCCATGAATTTTCCCACGCAACATCCAAACACCCATCACAGCTGCTTCTCTTACTCTTTGCTTCAATTTTTTTTTTTTTTTGCAAACGTATACGTCTGAATATTCTCACGCTGTAAAAAACACTACTGAACGAGATTTCTCTCCATTAGAACCCAGACTGTGAGAAGACTGCACTCGGTTTCTTGTGTTTGTGTTAAACACTCTTCAAGTCATGTTTTCTGTGTGAAGCACACTATATAACACACTATAATGTAGTTGTACCCACATATAAAAACATTTATAAGTATTTATTCATGTACAACTGTATATCACACTATTGTCATTCATTTGTATATACACCAGCTTCCACTTGTGGAGTTATGAATGGAGTTATAGTTGTCTGGAATACATTATTAACACAAATTAAACTGCGTTACAAACCACTTACTCAATGTTTATAAACTGCTAATAAATACTAAATAAGATTGTAATAGAATATCTAATAAGAATGAAAAACCAAATGCTATGAACACACAGCAGAATATGTGGAAAAGTTAGACATGAAGACACTAGATCATTTTTATTTATTTTTCAAATATATTTAATTTGGTGTGCTATAGGTAATCAAATTGGGATTTAACAGCTACATTCCACCCTTTAAACAGTTTTATATATGTGGCATGCATGTTGTTGTAATGCACTTATAGGTGTTATAATTAAATTCTATTATAACAAAATTTCATATATCAGAAATTAGGTGTTGATCTATTCATTATTCTTCAGTAGACAACAATACATGAATAACAGTACGTCCATTTAGAGATTAAAACATCAATAAACAATCAAATTCTACAATACATTACAAACGAAGGCCTCTGTATTTAATCTTAAATACAAGTGAAAGAAGAGAATGTGCTTATTTTCAGCAATGTTCACATGTAAACATTTAAAACGCGTGCACTTGAAGCATAGGATCATTTCCTTAAAGAGCAATTTAAGCTGTCTGCAGGTGACAGATTGGCAAAGATTCAGACAGTACAGAAGTAAGACTCATCGATATTAACAAAGTGCTTCACTTTATAAAAGCATAAGTATAAAATTGTGTTGTCAGAGACAAGAACCAGCCCACGATATATTCCTTTATCAACGACCTGTAAACATGGCAGGTTGTGTAAACACACGTTTTACCATTCAGAAAAGGTTAAAACTACTGCTTAAGTACAGTTACTATCCTACAAAAAAGGTATTACAAGTGATAACTCATTTTTGAAAACAGACAATCTGTACACATTTTGACAACCAACAAAACAATTTTTAAAGTTGTACTCTTAAAAATAGAGCACTGTGCTGCAGTTAGACACCAATGATGAGTAGAAGAAAACAAAATCATGGCAGTCGTTGACTGACAAAAGGCAACAAAAAAAAAGAATATTTCACATACTATATGCAAAGAGTGTGATAAGGTCAATTGATCAGCTAATGTTTCTGTAAGCCACTGGCTGGGAGATGTTATGTGTGTATACATTTCTTTATTCCTCTGAGACACAAACAGTCAGTGCTGAACTTGAACGTGAGTGGCTACTAATCATAGATGAAACACAAAAAGGATGTCTGTAATTTAGAGGTGCATTAATAACCGTGTGTGTGTGTGTGTGTGTATATATATATATACACACACAC
>JAVQJL010094781.1:0-54588 GCA_036024295.1 Nannoperca obscura
CGTCTGATATTATATTGGAATTGTTGTTTAGCTGGATTGTACTGTGACTGATAATGAACGAACATAATCTGTTCTTAGATTTTAATGCTCTTTTCGATTTTGCCACTGGCAGCGATGTACTTACCTATAGCACTTGTGATTCATCACCAGCCCTCATATTATTTGATACGACATCTTGTTGTTTTCGATCATGATTCTATGCACTTTATGTAAAGCTCTTATTTGGAAGTCGCTTTGGATAAAAGCGTCTGCTAAATGCCTAAATGTAATGTAATCTGCCATCCTGACATTACCCAACTGGATGCTGTCCACCCTTTGGCTAAGAGATTCTGTCCATGAAAATCACAAACAGATTAAGCGATATCGGTCTGCCTTGGTGGAGTCCAGCACCCACTGTGAACGGGCTTTTGGCAATCATTATGGGCTTGCCTGTATTTCACTGGCTCTGCTGTTCAGAGAAGAAATAGCTGAATATGATCATTGGTCCAGACTTCAGTTTGCCCTCAGTTCATTTTCTTGTGTCAGGCCTTTTAGACATGAGGAACTGCGGCTATGAGATGTCAACATCCAAAACCTGGTGTTTTGTGGGCTATTTCTGAGACATTAGACATACAGTTTGTCCTCTACAAGCTGTAGGAGTTTGTATTGCATTCCTGCTCCTGACAAACTGCACCACAGCACAATACTCTTGGAGGAGGACTGAGACCTGCACTGTCAGACCTTTCAGTGCAGGTATTTATTTGTTTTGAATGACCTATGCTGTAAAAACAAACCACACTAAAAGAGTAAATGGTCCATAATGTAGGTCTAAAAAACACTACATGCCTGAAGTGAGGGTCCTAAATGTAAGATATTATGAACTATTATTGACGTTTTACATGTGAAAATGTAATTGTTGCTAATACACAAATTGACTGTTTAACTATATCTTTTAAACTGATTGTTATTTTCTGATTGTTGCAAGAATGTTCACGTACTAGTTTCCACCCAGAGAGATGCTTTGTGTATTGCTGATTGCTCATCTACAAGCTGAATAAACATATAACTTGTACTTTGCTATGTCCATCTTACAAGTGTCTTTGTTGCTGGAGTGTTTAGATCCATTTTACAGCTTTGCATTATACTGTATATTGTATTATGTTATTGACTGCAGTAACTTCATGATTGTATCCGGTGTGTAGTGCCCAGGGGCCCCACTTATCCAGGGTGCTCCACTAGAAATAATATGCTACTTGATACTGCCAGGGTTCATTGCTCTGCTGCAGGCCTACCTTTACTTTGCTGCCTCTCTCATTCTCTTGCTCACCTTTCTAGATGGGTAATAGTTGTAATTTTGTTCTGTCTACTGAAAAAAACTATTCCTGTGAATAATCTGGCATAAACAAAAAACAAAACAAAAGCAGACAGTATCTTGTAAACATGTTGCTTTGGATGATAAAAACATGTGCTGGGAGGAAATGGACCTGGGAGAAACTGAAGGTGTGCTTGTCATCCTTATGAATGGATTACCCCTTCAATCTCTCTGACCTTCAGTGTCTCCATGTCGGGTGGTGTGAAGTCAAGCTCGGGTGACCTTTGGATTTGTACACAGGACTCCTGGCCCACATACGTAACTCTTATCTTTCTCTGGGGCTGATAATGCCTTTCCTTCCCCCACTCATCTTGATGTGGAAAAGTCAGCTTTCCTCATATCGCTAGATGCAGTAGGAAAGATTGTGACTTGGTGGACGTATGTGTGTGTGTGTGTGTGTTAGAGCAGTAACCTGTGTGACTGTGAAAGACAGAGACAAAGAACATAAAATTGGTGAAATTACCACAGCGGAATAATGGCCCCTAATTTTTGAAAGCTTGAAAGCTACATTTCAAGTTAAGTGCAATAATGACCTAGCTTACTCTAGAGGCAAAAAAAGATAAAAATGCAAAGAACACCTTAAAAAAGGCAGCAAGAAAAATTGGAAAGCTGTGTTCTTGTTGTTGTTTACGAACAACTGAGCTACAGAATTATAGTTTGCTTTACTCAGTATTGTCACAGCTGTGTAATAATCATGATTTCAAACAGGTAAGCTATAGACCAACAAATATTTTATGTGAACTGTACGTATAAAGCAGCAACAAGCACCGTGTTTAGTAAAAATGCAACTTTTCTGTCACTTTCTTCAGGCATTAAAGTCACAATATGAAACATCTATATAGCCACTAGTTACAATAATGATCAAAACAGGAGGGAGGTCATGAACACCTCACACAATTACATAATAAATTCAAAAGTGGCAGCGTGTTTGGCTGTTTATTTCTTTCAAACTGGTTAAAAGCAGATTTATCAAGTGCACAGGCTATAAACAGTAAAAATATCAAGCCTGCTGAAGTCCCACTCACTGTCAGCAGTTCAATATTATGAATGAAATGCCTAAAAAAGGACTGTGAACAAAATGTTACATTTTCAATAAACCTTTTAAAAATAATTTAAATGAAACAAACTATGAAAGTAAACACTCTTCAAATGAACTGCTCACAAATCACGGACATGCAACCTGTAACGAGGGCCGGGGCCACACTTGTTTTTGTAAAAAACTTTGACAAAGACTTGTACACTACAAGAATCATTAAGGAACAGATTAGAGCTTCAGGTTAGAGCTTCTTTTAAGTATAAGGTTTTAACTTAAATGACCATGCACGGCCTTGATAAGCATTTAGTTAGTTTGTGATGAAGTGCAGTAAGAATCTAATAGCTGGTTCTGGTCCAAAGCATTTTGTTCAAAAGAACTGGTGGATGGAATAAAAAAATATTTGGTTCAGGTGTCCTCTAAAAACTAGGGCACATAATCTCAAAAATAGGAGCACTGCCTTGAGATGAAGAACAGTGCCATGCACAGATCAATTCCCTGAAGTGAGATAGACAGGAGGCCAGGATTTACACTTACAACACTTACATGGGACACAACACAGAGCCCCTGCCAAGAGCTCATTTGGAGCTGAGTACAAGATTTAGAGAAAAATTCTTGATTGAGGCCGTTTAAAACCAAACTCATAGCAAAAACTAAGCAATTCTGCAATATACATGCTGGTTGAATGGAAAGAGTTTGTTCAACATTCATCATGACAGAGGGCACTCATGAGATGCTTATGTTGCTTCCAGTCAGTGCTAGTCAGTCTACAATGCAGTTTTATAGATTACACATATGGATTGATTAACCCATATCTCACATACACATACACTGCCCTACATAGTCATTTTTAGCCAAATTATGTTTTACTATTGCAAAGTGTATGTACATCTGTTGCTGTTTGGTGGCATATTAAATAGTATTCACAGGTAAACATTTCTCAATAATAGAACATGTCCCTCAAGTCACCCGGCATCATTTTCCTTCTGTTACCCCTCACAAATGACTAATGACAAACAATTTTTGTTTGGTGCTGGCTGTGTGTATAAAGACAGATTTCATAATAACAATAATATGCTATTCTAATCTGATGACTAGCTTTCAGTGATCAGAAGATGTTTTCCCTGCAGTTCCAGTTTTCTTTGTCTTTGAAGACACAAACACATGACAGACATGACTTTTGCCTCCACTGAAAACACACTTTCAGTTTTCTTAGGATTTTATTTCTGCTTTTCTTACATCAGTTATTGTTTTTCTTTCTCTTTGAGCTTGTTAGATTTTTTAACCCTTTTTTTGGTCTCCACTGATTGTTGTATCAACAGACTAATCAAAATGCAGTGGTTAGTGATCACTTCAAGGAAAGGCTCAGCATTTTTACAAGGCGTTGGTATCGATCACTCAATCAACTTCCCTTTTTGCACTTTCAAAAGCTTTTCACAATCATTTTATTTCTGAGGAGTTGTCCAGCCTCTATTGAACAGTTATTGGCAGTGCTAGATAAATGAAAAGGGGAATGAAAAAATATTCTCTCAGCATCACATATTTGTTCCCATTCTGTTTCATCTCTATAGCTTTATGTGCAATATAGTTATGGGAAGGAGATAAGTAAGAGATATTTTAAAAGGAAACCATCTGCACCTGCAACTCCAAAATGTAATCTGCTTATGTGTTACCCATTATTTCATACAAGTTAGTAAGTAAGACCGTATTTATCATAAAAAAGGGCAGTATCTGCACATGGCAACTATGGAATGGTTAAGGTTTCTGCATGTTATACACATGGTTATCTTTCATTGCATCACACATTTATTTTGAAAAGCATGAAAACCTTGAATAGTTAAAGGGAGGTAAAAGCGTAGGGGGTTAGGGAGAGTTGTGTGAGTTGTATACACACTGCGTCATTTCCCCAGCTGTAAAATCCCATGCAGCACTCTCAACATTGATTTACAGCAGCCATCAATCAGCCCTCCCCAAGTTGGAAAAACTTTCACTCATGGCTGACATAAGATGATATTATTGGTAGGCCTGGGCTGCCTCTGGGACCTGGATGCAGCGAGGCTTTGGACCTCCCCTTCCTTCCCCTCCAGTCTCACTCCCTAAACAGGAGTGGCAACAGGATGGGGATATAACACTGCAGCAGGGGAGCTGCCCCCTTCGCGACCTGCTTCTCAAGCCATCGATCTCACTCAGGAGCCTCTGCACTGACCCATGGATCTCCCTGATTGAATTCCTCCTCTTCCTAACAGATCTGCTAGCTACAGGCAACAGGCAAGACATTATTTAAGTGGGTGAAAGTTGATGAGTGTTCCTGAGTATCATTAAATAAAAAAAACTCAAGCTTTTTTGTTTACTTTCATACTGAAATGTCGTTGTTCACAAAAATTCCGTTAGTATGAAGAAATAAAAACCTGAATGCCCCCTTTTTCAATTGGTTACTCTTCTGTGTACTTCCACGGCTTTGTGTCTACTTGTGCACTTGACAGCCGCCGCCAGCCCACGTGATTTATCCCGCAGTAAAACACTTGTTATGCAAAGCACTTATTAAAACGTCAGCAGGGAGGATCGATAAACCATTCTTTACGACAACAGCTTAAGAAAACCTGGTCACGGAGAGACAGCGTGCAGGGGTTTGCCGTGATATATGGCATCACCAGGTCAAAATTAATTTACTGATGTGAACGTGAGAAACGCCATGCCAATAAAATGGCAGGAAGAAACTATTATGAATCAGCTTGCCTGGCTGTCTGTAACCATAAATACTAAAAACATCATTAGAGGCTTAGAAGGAAAACATCAATTATAACGATTATTGGCAATGGAAATCTGCGGGACTGAGGGGGTACAAGCGAAAGGAGCTTGTGGGACTCTAATGACTGCCAGCAAAAGAGTATTTGTGAATGATGTTTGTGAGCCAAGTACATAATTGTGTGCGTGTGTGTTTACATGGAAAGTGAAGAGGGTGATGGAGGAGGAGAGGGAGATCACTTCGATATCCAAACATAATCTATCGTCCACGTGTAACACTGACTAAGCACATTGCGATGTTGCAGTAGTGTTGCATAATGGATTTAACCTTAATGGAGACCTGCTGTCCAGTGGATTACATATCTGGTTGACTGGCTCAGGTTCATTTACATCAGATCGTGTGTGTTAGTAAATGACTCATGTCTCCTCAGCGACAAGCTGTTTAAATGCGGTTAGGGTACTTAGAAAACATGGAAGGTGAATATGGACGAACAACAAGCTTGTCAGTTGAGAAAACCGTCCACAGTTGAACTTTTCATGGTCTGCAGCTGCCACAAACTTTCCTGCATGCTGCAGTTTCCACTGCGTTTATGAATAGCTTCTGACAAGTGCAAAATGGATCCAAAGAACATTGCTATTCAAAGCTTCTTTGGTCTGCATTGGAAACATTCAGATGTTTTGCTCCAGTAAAAGTGCCCAGTTTGCTCCCAATGGTCAGGAGAGGACGGTACCTCCCCTATTAACTCACTTTCAGTGTGTGTATGTGTGTGTGTGTGTGTGTGTGTGTGTGTGTGTGTGTGTGTGTGTGTGTGTGTGTGTGAAGAAGCAGCAACTTGTAAAACGTGCTTTGGATAAAAGTGCTATATAAATGCAACCACTATACAGCCCTTAAATAATCCTTATAATCTCAGTCCTGCTTAGTTTGGTGACACCTGTGGTAACCATGGTAACAGCAAGTATAGTTTAACACTATGGACCCCAGAATTTCTGGAGACAGCAAACACTCCTTGAGCAGCTACTGTGCTCGAAATAAAGCCGGAGAGCAATTGGTGTATCTCAGTAGAGACAAATCAGTAGCAGCAGGAAACAGTGTAACAAAAAATACTATATAGAGCAATATACATTACTTTAATCCATATGCATGATTTTTAAAGAGTAAAAAGCACAATATTGATCTCCATTCTGTATGTACTTCTCACCACTGCCCTGTATCAATCCTTTTAGATGACTAAAAGTGCTAATAAAGTATTATTATATTCTGAAAGGGTCCACTGTAAGTACCAATGGTAATCTCCGAAGTCTTCATATTGATTCTGTTGTGCATATTTTGGATTAATGCTGAGTAATTAGCACTCGCTGGCTTGCTATGTTATCTGATGAAATATGGTGTAACGGCATGAAAGGTAAAACTAAAAACAGGGACATGAGACCATGACTGTCAGTTCAGGATCAGTTAGTTTAAATGAGTGAAGCATTAAAAAGATACAGTTTCAACAGTCTAACCACAACAACATTAACCTCCGGGCCACTAGCTGCATCACACGTAGCTATGAGACACAAATCTATGTAGCTTGATTTAAGAAAGAGCTACCCCTCTTATTTTGTCCCTTCTATGGTACAAATAAATTTGTACAAACATCAGTCTGACATTTACTTAAGTGCTGCAGCCATGCATTACTATTCATAAGATTCATCGAGATGGTTCTAGTACATCACTGTTCTTCTATAATTGTAAGTTTGGAAACTTTGAGTTTAGTGGAGTGGGCTGCACGTGACCTCAGGTGATAGATTTTTCTTGTTTCTTTTAGTCACAACATTGAAAAAAACATCTACCCTCTATATGAAGTGTTTAAGACAAAAATATCCCTTGCTAACAGAAGTTTAATTAAAAGGTACTGACTTTTAGGACCATGCTGTTACAAATGTTGGCCATGAATGACAGATGGAGAGTGTGCTTTATACTTAAATTATATGTTAAGAAATTCAAAAGGCCATTTAGGTCGATAAAAGCTGCCGTCACACCAGTGTGGCTGTGAAATGCAAATGCTTTTAACTTCACAGCAGGGGAGAGTCTGCTCACTGGTCTTGATGAGGGGCAAGTCTTTGAAAAGAGGACTGTCTTTAAGCTCAAAAACTGTTTGACCACACTATTTAAACTCATGTTGGAAATGCACTACATACGGTTTTTCAACTTTGTGTAAGTTACAGGCTGCCCAAGAGGAGAAACAACAGGCTGCATTACCCCAGGATCCTATGGGAGTTTACAATGCGTATCTATTTAGTGCATCCCATCATGCCTGCCGCCTGCTTTCTTACTTGTGTCAATTGTTGATTGCACAGACCCTCACCTCTGTGTCCACAAAAGAAAAACGTTCGAGCGGTGACAAATGCTCCTCGAAGTGTGGGTCATCCCATCCAACAATGAACAGCACCACAGCTACAAAACACTTACTGCTGCTCATTTGCAGGACACTCCCTTCCATTAACTTTTCCTCACCCCTTCAATATGTTTCCATGAGATGTTTATTTATTTATTTATGTATTTGCCAGCATGTGGCCCAAAAGGTTGATGAAACAGCCAACAGTCTGCCATTTATGTACGAATAATTATATGGAAATGGTATTCACAGGCCACTGTGTTGCTCCGGAGCAGACCGTATTGAATTGACAGCAGTGAAGTGACTGGCAGCAGAGGGAATAGATTGTCCTGAATGATTTGCTTTTCCTCCAAGCCAGGCGTGTCAGCAGCCAGGCTTTGCCTTATCTACGTGTGGTTAGCCTTCTGTACCAGCGGCTCGGAGCGTGCACCTTTCACGCGCATGCCTTGACAGAAATCAGTCAATCTGAATAGGGAGATGTCATTTTCTGATCGGCTTTGCTTTAGCGTTGCAGTTTCATCAGGCTCTGGTTGTTAGTGGCACTGAACTAAACAATTTTTCTTTTCTTTTTTTTTATTGTTGTTTCAATTCAGATGATAACTGTAGTGATGACTTATAATTCAAGAATAAGTACAGTTTTAAACAACTACTCGTCCTTGCTAACTTAAAAAGTGCTGTACATAGAAACAAATTATTTCATATGAATCTCATGCCAACTTCTCATGAAAGTAAAACAGTTAAGCCTATGTGTGTACAATATCTGCATGGTTCTTAAGGGTTATTCTACATTGATCCACTAGTTTATAAAATATACCCTGAGGGTTTCTTAGTCATAAGCCATCCAACCCCAAACCTAGCAATTCACCAAGTGCTCAGATCTCAGAGGAGAGCTGCCGTTAACGGATGTGGCTGATCACACATTCGAGCAACTAAAGGCTACTCAGCCGGGTGCAGTAATCAGAGGCAGCAGGGTAAGCGACCGGATGGAGGCCATTAGAAACTAGGCGTGTCTCCTCAACACCAGCTTAAATATCTTTAGAATTTCTAATAGGGTAAGATCCCATAGAACTTGAGATCGGACCCTTTAAACGGAGAGCTGGTCCAGTGGAGTCCTGTAACAAAGGCTTTAACCAGGATCTAACAAGGGGGAAATGCTTATAACAGAACGCGCTGTTTAGCTTAAAGATATTTACCAATACAGGTGTAAAAGCTAGATGCAGTAGCATTTATATGAAATGTATATAAAAGTGGACCATAAGATATGGCATATAGGAAAAACAATATATGAAATAATAAAAGTAAAATATAATAATATTGGTCCAATGGTACAAAAGCAAACATTTCCATCGGCAGCATTTCACCCTTTTCGCAGTAGCAACCAGCCACTGTGATTATTTTAACTGGATCCATCCATTTAATTTTAAAGAGTCTCTCAGTGTTGCTTATATTCAGAACTTTAACAGAACTTTCAGTCAATTAGAGAAACACTACATGATAAAAGGCTGAGACAGACAGAGGTACTTGCAGTTAATTGATTGGTAGCTGAACAATGCTAACACACAATGATGTACAAGCTTCCAATTAATTACAGGCATTGTGGGGGTGGGGTTGCTTAGGTAGGTTTAGTGAGAAAGAAATGTGTTTAAGTACGCAGCACCTTTGAGGTTGTCTGAGAGAATTGCTTTTTTTCCCCGCTAAAATTCTTGTTAACTTTTAATTTGCCTGGAGAGAATTAGAAATCTGCATAAACCTGCAGATGAATAATTAAAGGGACGAGAATGAGTGTGTCAGTAGGAGCACATGTTTACATTTCACTTAGATGGTTGTACATTAATGTGTGCTGTGGAGCGTCTGTAGCTACAATCTCTCTGTGAATCTAGATTTACTTTTTAACACATAGTGCAGCTGGTTATTTGTCAGCTTTTCTATTCACTGTGCTTCCAACCTTAATCAACCCCATTTCACACTCTCCCTCTCCGAGCCGAGACGATGAAAAAATCATTACCACAGATGACCAGTTATTTTTTCCTAAGGGTGCTTCTATAACAGTGCATCGGAAAGCCCATATTGTCAGGTAGGTTAGGTAACTCTTTGAAAGGCACTAAGTGCTTATAGGTTTTCAAAAGCAAAGCCAAATAACATTTTTGCACTTTGCAGCAAGCTGGTTTTATTATCTATCATAAACATAAGTATTCAAAATGGCTCAGCCTAACTTGGCCTAATGTTTGCTTCACTTGGTTGCCGGACTCATGGGAGACCCTGATGAATCACAGAGGGGGAAAAAAGATTGGAGCAGTTCAATGCAGAAAAGTAAAATAAAATATATGTATCCTCGAAGATGGGGTGAAAAGCCTGCTATCATAGAAAGAGGCAACATGGATAATTGTTCAAATCTGGTTTTAACTCTGCACATTTGTATACAGTCTCTCCTGGAAGCCAGACAGTTGCTGCAAGAAGTGGAAATGAGAATGAGAAGAAATGACAGATTGGTGCTTTCAGAAAGTTTCAAAAATGTTTTAAACATTTTCAAATGCTGCCTGCATTTGTGCTTAAATTAAGCAGCATTTCAGACAACATGAAGTACTCAAGAGCACAAATATAAAAGAAAGCTGTTGTATTTGTGTGTATGTGTCCATGTGTTTCAGTTTGTATTGCAGGCTACAACATTCACTCTGATGTGACGTGTGGGAAATGAACCACGATTCCATCTGAGCAACATGTTCAAGTGCACATGAAATGAGTGTAATAGCTGCAGAAAAAGTAGAAACATCTTTAACTTTCAAATGAAATCATTGTGTTATCTGGCTGTAATTGTATTGGCTGAAAGGTCAGGTCAATAGGTTTACAGTAATAACATCATATTGACATGTTCCATCTACCAATCTGTGGTTTCTGAATCCAGTTAGTCCCTCCCAGACTAACTCCACTACACAGACTGAGTTTATTGAATAGCTGCTGAAACAAGTCTTTTCATAATCTGGTAACTGCATTGCAATATGGGCAGTGGTATCTGCGAATCAGTGAATTGATGCGTTAAGTCAATTTTAAGTTAATCATTGTAATCGCCCTGCTAATGGTTTTCTAATGGAAGTGTCTGTATAACCAGTAAACATTAGCATTTACATGATCCTCTAAAATGAATTACATTTTTTCATGCCCTAGCAATATCATTTCCACTAAAATAGTAATGCATTCAGCAACGTTATTCTTGCTAATATGTTTTCAATGTCCCTTGCTGTTTTTCAATCTAATAGGATTTTTTCACCCTCGTGGTAAAGGTTTGGAGTCAATCTTTAGGGTTTTATAGCAAATAAGAAGCTCTACATAAAGCATAAAATGTTTCTGATTGCCTTCAAAAACCAGTGCCGCTGTGATGAAATTCTTTGTCTTCTCATGTGTGACATTGGAGTCTATCCGAAGGGCAGCAATATAATCTTTCCCTTACATTACTATGCTTTCCTATAACCTTCAACATGAAAATGGGTTTTGTTCCTGACACTGGAAAAGCCTTGATTTGTTTCCTATCAGATAAAAAATGATAATGGAATAGAAGAGAGCAGTGATGACATGGAAATATGTATTGGCTGGTGAATGACGAGTCTTACGGGCCCATAAAGCATTTTCATTTTGATGGTATTTGAATGCTCATGTTTTGTTGCTGATAGGAGGTGAAAGGTGCCTTTGGGAGATCAAGTTTAACTCACATTCACACATGAGGTCATGTATTGTGACTCTTAAATCATGCAGGGTAGTACTGTACAGGGTTGGCTCTCTAAAAAGAAACATTTATTTCTCTTTTTGCTTTTGTGTGCACAAAACATCAGAAAAGAGCAACCGGAAAAGGCTTTGGTTATGAAAGTGAGACCAAACCTTAATTATGTTCACTAACCAGCCCTAACAGTGATCATCGCTGAAACTCTCTGCATGTTGAATCAGTGAACATGGGGCTTCTGTAAGCTGCAAATATTAGCGTGTAACTAGTAATTACTGTCTACAGTAGTACCCTAGAGGTACTTTCGAGGCCAAGGAGCAATTCATATAACATTAAACATTAAACATTAAAAAACCCTCATTCCCCAACACAGAAGCTGGTGTCACATGCTGCTATGTGTTGGCGAACGTTAGTCTGTTCTTTATCTGATGGAGGTTTACACTCCAGCAGCCTCCACCAAGCTCGTTATTTGATTATTAGTAGTGTTACGTTTGCCAAACACGGGCCCAGGGTTACGTCAGAGGACTTGTACATGTAGGTTGAGGATGGATGGCATCATTCGGTGGTGGCTTGCGGGCAGAAAACAGTCTTTTTCCCTCTCCCATTCTACTCCTGCCGGGAGCGAGCTAGGGTCGCAAATGAGAATGGTTGCCAGACCTTCATATTTTACCTTCTCATTAGCAGTAAAGAAGGACAAGGTAATTACTGTGTTGGAATGGCAGCTAGGCTCTGAGGTAAGGGAAGGAAGCTCCATTCTGTATTTTACTGAGGCTGAAACCCAGCATGGACGACAAGCCGTCAGAGAGACATTTTACTGCTAAACTGTGTGTTTGTATGCATGCACATGTGCTTTACATTGTAAATAATACAAAAGCTTTTTATGTCAACACTTCATACAGAGACACAAAGAAATACATATGGAAGCCAGAGGGGGGGTGGAAGCAAGCCGCTTACTAACTTACTAACTATAACAAACAGACCCTGACCAAAAGTATATGGACAGGTTTACGTGTGTGTAATCAATTGAGGGAGATTGATTGGAAGTGTATAACACAACTGAGGTTAGTACCCCAGAAAACTCTGGTGATTGGACCCCATACAGTATATGGAACATCTTCATTAAGCCATGAAGAGTCGAGACAGGCCATGAGCCCCAGGAGTCCAGACGCTGCTGGTGGAGTAAAACCAGCAGATGGTTTATGGAAACTCTTGACCCTAACCCAGCAGAAACTCATCTTCAGAGGAATAAAGGGCCATTTTCTTTATTGTGCTTTAGCCAAAGGTTCTTTACTATAAATAAATGACAAAAAATCTGCTTGAAAGAAGAAATGCTATGAACATTGACAGAGGAGAAGAAAGTGTAGTCCATGAAGTTTAGTGTGTACTTCTTTGTCTGGTTTAACAGAAATACAACCTACATCTGAATCAGTGCATCTGTGAAGACTTTCTGCTCTTTTCATTTCAGTCTTAACTTTCCATTTGGCTCTTTCTGTGGGCAAAGACATACATAACTGACCACACAATGGAAGCAACATGATTTTAAGTCAAAATGTTGAAAAGTGAAGCTTTGCTTTAAAAATGCATTCACGAGTCATGCTGTGACTCTGGGTTTTGCAGAACTTAAGCCTCTGACACATCGTCAGATCATTGTTTGAGTCATTTTAGGCTATTGTTGCTGTCACTGTAGACTGTGTCTGATAAGTACATGAAGGGTTAGGAATCTCAGTTAGGTGTCAAATAGTTATCTGAAATAAATGTCAAAAAGCTACTGCAGGATTTCAGCACAGCTGTAAGCAACAAGTGAAACACAATCGTAGAATGTAGCGCTGGTGTTAGTTAGGCTTCTCAGTTCCAGTTAAGGGAAATTTTAATGCTACAGTATACGATTAAGTATTTCCTTTATCAACATGCCAGTGCTTTCGAGCACAAAGCCAGATCACTTGAAAACACTTGACTGGCCTGCACACCATCAAACACCTGAAATGCAGACTGTGAGCCAGGCCACATCCAACACCAGTGGCCCAGCTCATTTAGGCCACAGTCAGACCATCAGTCCTCATTCATTTGAATGGAGCCAGTTCATCTGTGCAGCAGAGTGCCAGCACTGGGGCCCCCAGCAAAACAGCACAGGGTTGTCAGGCACAAAGGCCGAACCAGGCTCAACTCTTGCTACAATGCAACAGTCACATACGTATTTCTGCTGTTTCCCTTAAAGATAGTAAGGACAGAAGATAAAATAGTTGCCGTTTTCCAGAGTTGTAAAATCTTGTGTGTGAGTATGACAATCCATTGTGCAGTGTTTTGGCATCCGATAAGCCTTTCAACACATTATGAAAGGAAAGAAATGCCTGCAGCCAGGTCCCAAAATCTGATGGAAAGCCGTATCAGAAGAATGCACGCTGCTTAAGGGAATAAAATGTTCAACAATCATATATGGTATAATGTTTGGCTGTCCACATACTTTTGGCAATATAGTGTTAGGTCAGGTGTGTCTGCAGTGTGTTGCCCACCAAACATTTATTTTAAAAACTGCTCAACCAAAGCTGTTATGATAAAGGTATGATAACCCCTGCAGGAGCTATAGACTTATCTGCTGCTGGTGATCCTCAGCTCAAACAAATGTTAAATAAATTGTGATTAAATGACAATTGATTTATACATTCTGCAGGACACTGAACATGCTATGTGGGTCTAATCCAAGTGACCAAGGTTTGCATCTGGGCCAGAAGTCAGGAGGACAGCACATTAAGATGCTGCTCTGACCTTTTGCATACCATAGAATAGATAGCAGCCACAAAGTCATTAAGATGTAGCCTGTAACGAGGCTACGAGCACAGTGGTCCTCACCAGCAACAAAAGATCCCTAACCTTCATCCTTCACCCATCTCTGGAATAATAATGCCCACACAGACCTCCCAACTACATAATGACTGCCTGGGGCACAGTGAAAACATCTTCCTAAAACATTACATTTTCACATCCAGCAGGATTAAAACACAGCGTCAAAATATCAGACAGCAATTTCTCAAAATGTTGCCTTGACACACACACACACACACACACACACACACACACACACAAACATATAAATTTATACCCACATGGAAACAGTAACTAGCTCATACTGGTTAATCACATGGGCAAATGTGTTTCTGCCTCGAGCCACCAGCTGCCATGACACACACACACAAAGTCTGCCAGAATATATTATACTAGTGACTTAACACCAGGCTATTCTGACTACACTCAGCATCACTGATAGATGTGGTTGTTGTGGCCAGAAGTGTGCTGCACTGCATCTGTAACCACACCCACCAGTGATGTCACAGTGTACTGAGCCACCCTGCAGTACATGTGTACATCACTGCAGTGAGGTGAGCAGTGAAAGACACCCTGCAGAGTTTAACAAAGTGGTGTTTACATTCAGTGTTCCTCACCATTGTCTGCATGCCTTAGAGTTAACACTTGTGTTGAGCATATTTATAATATTATAAAGAGTACGGTCTAGACCTGCTACTTCTGCTTTCTAGTGGTATAAAACTCCAAAAGGCACCTTTAAGTTGATCTTTAAATTCGAATAAATAATAAAATACAGGCATATCGTTGTTTATAAAATATTTCTTTTCATTTATACAAGATCATGTTAATAATCCTGGAATCAATTTAGTGTAAAGTGTGCCACGGCCAAGAAACTATGTAGTTGCTAGGTAACACTAAGTGAACAATCAAAGTAAATTAATAAAGGATTTTTCTTTTTAAACACTAGACTTCTGCTCTTAAGGTAGACACAACAGATGCATGCAGTTAAAAGGCATTTCTCCCACAAGGCAGATGCAAAAATAGATTAGATTATAAATTGTAACCATACAAAACTTTTTTCCAATTCAACATATTAACATAATATGTAGGAACCTAAAAGTGTTATAATGTCATTGAAGGGGAATGAGCAGCACACAGTGAAGTATTCAAAATACAGCTTAAGGTATTGTTTTCATGATAAATTCCACTTCATGTATAAGGAGCAATTTAATATCGGAGCTGCTGCATAATTTACATGTAATCAGGAATGATTTACAGTCAGACAAAACACGCCCCGCAGAGATATTGACCACAGTGCTGCTGACTGTACACCCACAGATGGATTTCAGCACCACGGACAGCGGCACTTTTTCAACCTGCGTCCACATAATATTGGTAAAGCCGATGTGTTTGAAAAAAATTACAGATGAGTGCATTTAATTCACAGCCGCACAACCACAGATGAAATTGGATTTTATTGCTTGTATGATGAGTTCCCTGCACCACACTTGCATTAAATCTGCACCACAAGTATTGCACTTTCAATATTTGACTTCCTGACACACAAACTAAGAAACCGCCAGTATCACATCAGAGGAAAACCATTACTCCTTGGTTGTGGGAGAGTGTTATGTGTGGCAATGACTTGTGTCATGTCCCATTAATAATGGTAATGATAGCATTAGGGAGGCGCTGTGGGATGTAATTCAAAGATCTGCCAAGTACGAGTGACAAGGTCATTGCAAATGACAGTAAGCAGGCCTGACATTCCCTCAGAAGAAAAAATTTGTACTTTTCTTTTTGGATCACTCAAAGTAGCATGATGTGCACCCAGAAATGAAACATACTCTCTGTTATTAACCAGCAGATTATTGTCTCATTAACATGTGGTTTGTCTGAGTACATTAGCTGTGCCATTCACATTTGAATACATTTTAGCTGTCTCTCATCAGCAGCAGGCATTTAATGTCAAAAAGAAACATTAATGTTGATAGACACTTGCTACTGCTAACATTTTACATAAAATAAAACGTTAGAATAAAAGAACCATTGTTATAAGCTTTGGTAAAACTAATATTAATATATAGTATATAGTATATAGTTGCCATGGAGTCACTGAGCTAGGTGTGGGCTACACCTTTTTAAAGCCTACATTGTTTTAGCACATTTGCACTATGGTGTCATGCTGAATTAGCAATTAGCATGCCCTGTTCTCGTTCCTGGGTCATTAGAAAAAATCTGAAGTTACAAAAAGCATCTTTAAAATGTTTTTTCATCCAACGAGGTGTGTAGGTATAACATTTGAACTAGTTTTTATTATTTGTACTGTATGTTGTATTTTACCATTATAGCACCTCTAACCAATAAGCATGCGTGAATTAAATAGTATACTGTATGAAGACAGATTGATTATGTTACATATACAGAAGTTTCTGACATATATCAGACTGAATGAGAGCAGGGCAGCTGTGGTTAAGAACATATTTCATTCCCTCTGGATCATGCTGGCAGCCAGATCGTAATGCTCTATATATAATTAAGCTGTGAACATCACACATTATTCATCTGTCAGCGGTGCTCCCAAAATTGACAGAAAAAATCTACGCACAATTAATCACAACTATCCCCTTTCTCTGCAGCTCTCTATGTTTGTTTTTCGCCAGTGCTTTCAGCCAAAATCTCTGCTTTCTGAATGAAGTTTTCATTTCTTCACCAAAACAAAACACAATGCCACCAACAGCAAATCTTCAATAAGTCATCAGATGGCGACTGAGCGTGATCATAAAAACTGTGCAGCTGCCGGGCATTTTCACATCCAGAAGCATTTCAGAAGTATTATTAGTCATTGCAGTGGTGTCCTTGAAACACGCTTAATCATAGTAATTCAAACATGGTTTAAACAAGCAAAAATGTGTTATTGTTTCCCCACAAATGGTACTGAATGACAAGTCATATTTATTCTACTGAAAAACAAACATGGTTTCACTTCTTTCATAATGTCTTTTGAAAAACAAACCAGTTTCTACTTGGAATCAAGTGTATTTTACTTTAACTCAGTGTGTCTACTGTTCTGTTTCTACAGGTATCACTTACCCAGTGCCTCAATACGACCACAAAACCTTTCAATTCATGTTTAAACAGCATAAAAACCAATTTGCTTCAGTAGTTCTACTGATGTGGATTCAATGTCTGGGCACCCTAACACTGTCTGGCACAAACGAAGATTTCTTATTGTCCTGTTTTTGTGATTTTAACAATTATGTTTGGTGAGGTTTGTTGTTTCGAGCTGTAGCGTAACTACACAATTACATTACATTACATTTACACTTAGCAGACGCTTTTATCCAAAGCGACTTCCAAATAAGAGCTTTACATAAAGTGCATAGAACCATGATCGAAAACAAGATGTCTCATCAAACTTGTAAGGGCTGGAGATGAATCTCAAGTGCTATAGGTAAGTACATCGCTGCCAATGGCAGAATCCCAAAGAGCATTCAATCTAGGAACAGATTTTCTCTGTACATTCTCAAATACAATAAATTCAATGCAATTCCACTATAATATTGTAGAATATGCTATACTTTGTAGAAAGTAACATCTTTTAAGTGCTGTCGTATTCCCGGAAAACAAATGAGTCTTTAGTCTTTTCTTGAAAGTGGCCAGACAGGTTGTTTGTCCGACGGATGTGGGGAGCTGATTCCACCACTGGGGGACCAGACAGGAGAAAAGTCTTGGATGTGAGCGGACGTCCCTGAGAGAGCAAACTGCCAGGCGCGTCTCAGAGGCAGACCATAGTTGGCGGACAGGGGTGTAAGATTGGAGGATGGTCTGGATATAGGTTGGTGCAGTCCTGTTCACCGCTTGGAAGGCCAGTACCAGGGTCTTGAATCTGACACAAGCAGCGATGGTTAGCCAGTAAAGGGAGATGAAGAGAGGGGTGACGTGGGTGTACCTCGGTACGTTGAAGATCAGATGTGCTGCTGCATTCTGGATCTTCTGGAAGGGACGAATTGCACAGGCTGGGCAAGGTGGAGTGAGTTGCAGTAGTCCAGCTTGCAGAGCACACATGCCTGGACCAGCAGTTGGGTTGAGTGCTCCGACAGGTATCTCTTAATCTTCCGAATGTTGTAGAGGGTGAATCTACACGATTGGGAGACTGCAGCAATGTGGTCGGTGAGGGTGAGTTTGTTGTCGATGGTGACGCCAAGGTTCCTGGCCGAGGGAGATGGAACGACTGTCTGGGGTGTGGTGGTGTACAGGGAGAAGAGGAGAGGTCCAAGGACTGAGCCCTGTGGTACACCTGTCGGTAGGTGCCAAGGATCTGACACGTGACCTCTCCAGGAGACCTGGTAGGATCTACCCTTAAGGTAGGACGCGATCCACTGGAGTGCAGTGTTCCGATGCACTCATCTCGTAACAAGATCCGAAAATAGTAGAATAGTAGAATAGAAAATAGTTTGTTGGCCGTTCGATACTACTTCCAGGAATGTAATGAAATTAACTGAGGTACAAATATTAAGAATGGAACTGAGTTTACTTCCACTAAGTTAAAATACATGTAACTGAGGGGATCAAGAAAACAATGCCGGAGGATTAGAAAAATCTCTGGAGAAAATGTTAACATACGAGGAACTTAACACAAGCGTAAATTAACCGAAAAAGAAGATTTAGCGAAGTTCTTAAAGAGAAACAAAGCGCAAAGAAGTTAAAGTAAAAGCAGAAGAGACAAGAGGCTCTAGAACAAAGACTTTCATTCCCGTTAGATAAGGGGGCGTGTTTAGGGAGGGGGCGAAAGGGTTATTACTTCTTTTCGCGCAAATTTGCTTCATGTCTTTGGTTTTATGGCCCTCTCTTTGTTCTGCAGGCATTGTGGTTAATTCTAGTATATTTTTGTACGTCTATGGTTTGATACGCATCGTGCAAAAATCACATATTTCCATCACTATAATCCCATCAATAGCGATGATAACACATACTCATATACACATGTTCGCATCAAATCATTTCATACATCTGTATGTTACACATAATTACCTATTGCTAATCAAGTCAACTGATGCTTTCCTTTTAAACTACAAGAGTTCAGTCATTTCCACACTATTAGCCGCTACTTTTTTCACGCCGTCATGCCGCCAATACATTTAGGCTCGTCACACCAGACCAATGAAATTACCGAACAGGTCATTGTGGACCAATGAAACCGCTCGCTTCACCGTAAATCAAACGCACTCACACTAAATTCTTCAGATCAGTCATTTTGCGCGTCAATTCTGAGGGTGCGGCTTATATACAGGTGCGCTCAATACTCCGGAAATTACGGTATACATCGATGCTGTAAAAACATGTTTCATAGTTTGGTTCTTGGCATATTTGTGATTAGGAGTAAACCCATCTTGAAAACGGTGCACAACTATGGCCAGTAGGAGGCACTGTGGTTCTATGGTAAAACAGGGCATTTAACTGAAATATCACAACTTCCATACATTTTATGTTAAAAGTATCAGACTTGGATTAATCACTTTAAGAAAAGGACAGCTGTGCGTTAAGTACATTATTACATCATGGTTCAAATGTATTATAGATTTTCTCAGAATTCCAACTTGCTTGGTACTTTCTTCCAGTTCATTTCATCAGAAGACATTCCAGGCTTTGGGGAGATGCCTGTTAAGTGTCTCCCTTATCTTCCAGTGAAAGGGGGGCACAGTAGGTAGGTGTGTGTGTGTGTGTGTGTGTGTGTGTGTGTGTGTGTGTGTGTGCATGTGGGGGTAGGGAGGTAACAGTCTCTTCAGAGGAGAGAGAAAGGTGTGGAAGGCAGCTCTGGACAGTGTCAGTGTGTCCACTTTTACTGAGACCTGAGTGCACTTCAAAGAAAGTAAAAGAAATGTATTTATTCAGGCCCATCTTCACCTCCAGTTCGAATTTTGGAAACAAACCCAGCTTGTTTCCCCTACAGAGCTCTTTCGTTGGATGAATGTTGTTTAGTTTAGTTTGGTAGTAACACTGTACCTCACTGTCCTGCTTGTGAATTTCTCAAAGCAGCAACAACGTTTCTAATAAGAGAACTAATCCCTCTAACGCAAGCAGTGTCGCCACTAAAAATCTGCAGACTCAGAAACTATACTGAATGTGATTGGATGTTTCTATAAGCCAATGAGACAACTGATGTGAGAACTACTTATAACTGGCACCAATTTCTAATACGTCACCCTTTATTAATGGTAAATAAATCATTTACTAATTGTTTGCATGACACTCACTCTTTAGTTCGTCACGTAAATACCACTAATAGAGCATTTGAAAAATTGCTGCATGGAACCAGGACCAAATTGAATTTATTAATAACTTTATAACCGCAGACTTGGATTATTGTAAGATCCCTTTATCGATAACTTAACATTTAAAAAGATATATGTATTTACCTTTTCAAAAGTGAGACCCTTTACCCTTTACTAATGACTTACTGAGATTTATAACTTCAGACGTGTTGGCTTATTGAACGTGAGAAACGTCTGAACTTTATTAAAGATGCAACAGTCAAGTGTTGGCAACCCAAAAGTTGATCTTATTCGTGCTTTCTAAAGCTCTTAGTTTCAATATATAAACACTTTTTAAACAATGACTTCATGGAAAATGGTACCCAAATATTTCCCCAGAGCCAGTAAATCCTACAAATCACATGACTAAAATGATGGAAATAAAGCCTGTTTACACCTGCTATCATCATGCATTTGTAAATGATATGTAAATCTCATTATGTCCCTTAAAAATGACACATAATATTCATATGTATAGGAGAAGCCATGCACACCAGACTGATTCTGTGCAAAATGTGACTAGGTTACACATTGCTTGACAGCATTTAAGCCAACTTCAGCCAGTTGGTTGCCATATTTACATGAATCACACAGGATGCTTCTTTAATCTGACTTTGCATTGTTTAATATGTGCCACGAAAGTCCATTCAGAAAGGCTCCTGTGTAACATGCAGATCGGTGGGTCTTTTATAGAAGGATCTACTCCGGCACGCTGAGTCCTTTTTACCAACTTAACACGTGTTTCAGAGCGAATCAGGAAAAAACTCTGCAACTCTGGTGAACAGACACCTTTTACTGTGTACCAACTAGATACCTGCTATCTTCTACCTCACAGTAATGGCTTCACATTTCTCTGTGGAACGTCTCTCTTACACTCATTGTTTCTACCTGGTGAGCAAACATCTTTTATTCAGAACTGTGTTACTGCAGTGTATCAGCCCAACTTTAATGCCACAACAGTTGCTCCAGCTTCAGGAGCTGTTTCTATCTGATTGAGTGAGAGTGTCGTTGACCTTCAGCCATTTTACTGAGACTGTATTAAAAAGGCCCAGCCAGAGCCCTGATTTTATGGCCGAGCCTTTCCAAGGTCCCACTGACCTGATGGATATTACGAGGATAAATCAAACTTTCATGCCAACACACTCATCCACAGTAGGGGATAAGGCATGACAGTGTGTTGAAGAATGGCATGACTCGGAGTTAGGGAGTGTGAGTGAGCATCCGTGTGTGTGTCACTGACTTTGCATTTTACAGTGTTTCACAGTTTTTTGTATTAAAGTAGTTAGTCAGCGTGTCAGTTTGTGGGTTTTTAGGCGTTGAAGGCTGTTACTAAGTGTGTCGCTGTGTTTGTGGGAGTCAGTCAAGCGCATCAGAAATGAGCGAGTGCATTAGCACATAAAAGCAGTGCGATTTGACAGCCACAGCATATATAATTCGTCAGTGAATATTTTGAGCGGTCTACTGCGGTAACCGGAGCTCTTGACCACCTCACAGCGCCGTGTCACTGCTGTGAAAGCGGCGGAGCGGGCCACTCTTTAATGTTCACACATCGACTTAACATTAACAATGCAGACACACAGGGTGACTGAGAGGACAGTGGTGGATGGCAGATCTATTTCCTGACTGACCAGAGTCTTATATACAGGGGCAAGCAGGGTTGGTCATTGTGGGATTTAAGCCTCAGTGTGTGGTGACAGCTTGAAAGTGCTGCCCTGATTCAGACACCAAGCTGTGCTCTTCTGGATTTACTAAGAGCGCTAAGAGCAGATCGTCTTAATGACACGCATGTACTCAACAGCTTCCTATTTCGACCCGTGAAAGCCTCTTACTTTCATTGCCTCGAAAGATCTTATTGTGGCAATAGTGTTACATAATATAAGATTAGATATTAGACAGCATGTATTTTGTCTAAAGCAATGAACGTTAAAAACAAATGTGGCTATAAAACATGAAAACCAATGTAGAGGGTAAAAGATCACACAATTAAAAGAACACAATCTGTTGTTCATCTATCTAAGAATTTCAAACTTGTCCACACACACCATGTAGTCTTTGAGTTCTTATTATAATCGAAATACTCCAATGTTGCTTCTACACTTAAACAACTGGAATAAGCAGAGAGAAGTCAGAAAACAAATCTGTTTCCATCTCCTTTTGTACATCTTCTCTACAACAGTTTGCGACTGACCTTGCGATTAGCAAACCCACAGATACTTTTCACTCTGCAGCTTCCCTGATCTTGACCCTAAACTGGACTTCATCAGGTTGGACACAAACCGGACTCCCAATGGAAGCTAATCAATGGTGTGTTCACAGCTGCAGGTGAGAAATATACAGTCGAGTAAAGATAAAGGCTTGTATCTTCTCTGCGCCTCACTTTCAGTATTTAGTTAGCAATAATACCCAAGGTCCCGCACATCATATTAGTATTCAGAGAAATATGCATCCTCCTGGGTGTTGTGGGTGACAGCTCTCAGTGCACGTGAGCTGAATTAGTCTCGTTGGCAACATACTGTACACAGCAACAACATCAAAAAAATCAAGAAACAGCAGAAAACAACAAACGGTAACTAGCTCTCTGGGTACCATAAAGACTATAATGGAGGCTAATAACTGTTGTTAGAAGTGTTTTATTGAAAACGCCTGTTCAGTTTAAGTCCTATGACCTTTCTGACATCATGGACAAAAATGTTCCTCTCTCCAAAGCGCTTCTCTCTGTCGTGTGGTTTCCCATAGCAGCATTTCCTATGCCTTTTTATCATAAATCCATTTCTGTTGTTATTGGGTCAGACTTACTCTCCGATGGGACTTCATGTTGCTTTAAAAACCAATAACAGAGAGCCTCTGGCAAGTTTCCGGACAATTTATCATTGTTGCTAAATGTAAGCAGGGCACAGTGGTGATGTTTCCAGATTTCAAAGCAGGTTATGCGCGTGGGCGTGAGCCAGCACACTTTCTAAATGAATAATAATCAATAAATAATAAAATAATCAGCACCACAAATTCCCACCCACATCCAGAAAGATGTGGAGGTGACAGGTGACATTCATGTCTGAACATGAAACTGTGCAGGATAATAATAATAATCAAAGTAAAATAAAACGCGTTCTGACTGCTGCCTGAAGAATATAATGTTGGGTTCTTTGAGGACATTGAATGTTTGATGGGAAGTGAATGCTTCAATGAAGTTCCCTAAGCAACCCTTAAACAATATTAAAACTGAGCCAAAGAAAGCAAATATTACGGTAGTTGAGGTTGTGTAGCACTACTCCGTTCACCCCAGTCTAAATCCTCTATATGAGAAGTCACAGCCTCTTGAATGTGAGAGTGGAAGCAGAGTCAGCTAGCAGGTACAAGGAGACTGATCTTAACATCAATAGCCAGAGGTTGCTTCTACATCAAAATGAGTGGAGCGCAACCTCGGAGTCCAACTGTGGTGAGATGAAATGCTTCTTCACGACGTGGGCAGATGAGTGTACATGACATAAATACCAAAGAAGGAGAATTATGAAAAAGAGTGCGTGCAACTCCATCATACTTCATTAAAGTTACACAGACCGGAATTGAGTTTGTTTTGACTCCCCCTGCCAAGAAAAGCTCTGATTTAGGCAGGATGGCAGGTTGCTAAACTCTGCTTAATGAAACAAGTGCGAGGCCATGTGCCTTTGGTTTACGAACACTGTTTTGCTTTTAATAATGTGGAGTGAAAACTAAATGAATCAAATCCAAAAGAAAATGGCTCTTCCAGTAGAGAATCACACGTGAACGAGGTTCAAAGTCTCTCTGTACATTTCAAAATACCCTGCACTCGTTGCCAAGACAGAGACGTAGCGTTTCCTTGGCATTTGAGATGAAACAAAGCTGAAATACTGTATGCATGACTGACAGGATGTTGGGATTTGCCCTTTGTGAGAGCTTTGCTGACTGAGTAGATGGTTCTGAAAGAGGTTGTACAGAGAATGTCAAGAGAAGAAGCTGTACTACACCCTGACACTGCCTGAGAATAAAGACTGACTTGTGCTGCCCACTTATCAAAACGCTATTTTTATTAGTTGAAAAGAAACTTCACGGCTGTAGCTATAATGAATACAAGATCAAATATGTGATTATAGCTGGTCTGGTGATTATATCTGTTCTTTACTGCACTGTTATACTGCACAACGATCCAAAATATTGAATGTGAAATGTCACCAAGACTAACGACTCCATTTCCAGTTAACTGTGAACATTTCTGGTCATGATGGATGTGTTTATAGTGTGGCAAATGACCTTGACAACAGATGGTGATTATACTTCCACTCTTTTTTTTCTTCTCCCTTTTTCTCTGCAGCCCTCTCACAGGCCAACAACGCAGAGCAATTAACGGAAATACAGAGTGAGCTTCACAGAGATAGTGCCATGTAAAATACTAAACACTTGAGTGTTCCTGAGGCTTAATCACACATGAATTCACCTTTATTCACTTGTTTATGTGCTCTGCTGTCTTTAATCAAGGTAATTACGCAATAAAAGACAAATAGCTATGCAATGGCAGCCTATGCTCTAAGTAATTACAATGTCATTTACAGTAAGTCAAATATTCTGATTTGAAGCCTTAAATGTTGTGCTCGTTGTTTCTCGGCTTGAACGACATCTTTGTAGGTGGCATTAGGAATGGTGATGCCATCTTCGTGTGCCACAGACAGAAAAACGGCCGTAAAGATGGCAATGTGTTGGACACAGCTGTGCAGGTTCACTTATACAAATCAAAGCTCTAAAAAGAAATGAGCAGTCTGTAATGCAGCCTTTGTGTTGACTGCATACGCCAGTCACTACTGATTAGTAATTAACTCTCACTAACAGAAAACAGCTGATAATACATTGAATATTCTCAACAAAACAACATTCCACAAGACTACAGCCATGCTAGCAGCTCTGTGAGGCTGTATGTAGGCTGTGCAAGTGGTGCGTGCTAACAATGCTAACATGCTGGTGTTTAGCACATATACTAATATAACACTGGCCATTTATCAATAAGCACAAAGTACAGCTGAGGCTGATGGGATTTACAGTTTTTAAGACTTTTGTCAAAAACCAATACAACTTAAATACAACTTCTGACCTGATGATGGCGCTAGGGGATCACAAAGGTTGGAACAATTTATCCTGAGGGGAGCACGAATGTGACATCCGAAACGCCCAGATGCAATTTCTTTAACGTGTGTAACTTTTAATTTGTTCACATAATTTAACGTTAAACTCATCGTTAATTCCCAAGTTGTCACTGAAACACATGCAAATATCAAAGCCTGTGTGTATTATGCAATTAATTTTCTTCCCCTTGTTTTCTTATAATTTCCCTTACATGCCTCATTTACTCATTAAATATGAATTGCTCATTATAAGTCAGTCTTTGTAGGGGCTTCAGTGACTGCAAATGCTCGTGTTAATCCCTGCACATCATGAAACATTATTTCTTATCACTGCAGTTATCTGTAAACGTTAAATTTAGTGTTCTGTTGCCAACTGTGAATACAAAGTATCTGCTGCTGGTTTAATTATTCATTTGGAAGTTGGAAGTAATTTTGGCTGCGTTTCCTGCGCTCACATCACACAGTCTATACCTTGCTGAAAAGAACTGTATAGATATTTGTCACTAAAGGTAAATCGGAGCTTGGATCTACTGCAGTGCTCAGCCAATTCACCAATAACACCCTAATTAGTTTCCTTGGTGCCACAAGTTCAAACACAAAGTCATTCAAACAGTAATCTACTGGGCTTACTGGATAAAAAGCATCAAACGCCGAGTCGATTACTTAACAGTGTGCTTATGTGGAACAAGGTGTTCCAGACACTGGTGCCAGGTAAAGAAAATAAATAAATAAATAATCTTTATTCTTCTACAGTTGCTAGGCAACTAATGAAGAGGACAGGATATTGAGAAAGCAAATTTTATTTGTTTTATTTATTTCATTTTCATTCATAATGTGCTCGCCGATAAATACATTTGAGCCTGAGAATTTGTCTGATTCATTTCAAAATAAATTGTACACAGTGTCATAGTAAATGCCCGTTGCTATGGTGCTATCATTCAGCAGAGTTTCTGATTATAAAAAAGGAAATGGACTTCATTTTTTGCAGCACAAAGACTGAGAGCAAACCACACAAAGCAAAAAGCCTTTCACTTCAACAAAACTCCTTAAAATCCAGAGCAGAGAATATGGAGCATAAGTAGAGGTCAAGATTACAGAGCAGACATCGTGGATAGTACCTTCTCTTGAGGAAATATGTAGTGACTCAGCTTCATTAGGATGTAATGTGCTCTGAACACACATAAACAGCATCTGAACTGTTTGTAGGCTTGTAGTTTGATATTCAGCTTCAGACTCAATAACGTTTCCTCAATTGTCACAAGATTTGTTGTGCAGTTCAGAATAATAGCTTTTAAGATGTGCCACACATCATTTTTTTTACCTCTCGATACAATGAAGCCTGGCATCGAGCACGGCGAGCTGAACTTAGGGTCAAAAGTTCATGCAGAGGTTTTATAGGCATCATTTTTAAAGTCACAGTGAAACAGCAACTTTATTTCTGTAAGGTGACAGATCTGCCAGTGAACCAGAACATGACAATGGGGTATATATAGTTACAAAATTTTACTGGATTTTTTAAAAGTGGGCTTAGTGACCTTTGGATGTCAGATGGCAAAGACTTTCTTTCAAACACACAACATATTGCTCTGCTAGCGACGACAACTGTTAGCTGATGCCCCCATTTAAGTTTACGACCCCGAAATCAGGATGGCTCACCTGAAATATTCTACAGAAAGAGAACATGTGTTTGGCATGTAACATAAGATAACTGAACAATGAACACAGAATTAGGACTTGGAAATGTATTTTCTATTTCTTAAAAGACAGCTTTGTGTTACTACCATACAGTTTCATTTTTAGTTCTCACTGCCTGCATAAATACATCTGTACCAATTCTTAATATTAGCATTACACAATAGCATTTAATCCTACAGTCACATCCTCTTCCTGTTTGCAATGGTGGATTATGTCTCTTGAGCAAGCAGTGGAATCTGTTTTACTGTGTGTGAGAGGAAGTGCAGCTTACTGAAGCTGGTAATGAGCCAAAAGCCAAACCATCCTGTCCCTGTCCTTTAAATGATATTTGAGTAGAAACTTTAATGAGTCACAGCCGAGTCATTTTCACCCATTTATCTTGCACGCTTAATAAAAAATGTCCAAATATTCCTCTTTCACTAATATAGTGCCAGACTTTCATCTGATCCAGGAGAAGCTGTTGAAGTGGCAGGAGTCAGGGGGGGACGTTCTCATCAATTACTTGCATTTTACTCAATAGTGACCTTTAATGCAGCAAGGTCAGGCAAAAATACCAAATGTTATTATCTGAAAATTGAGTCAAATGCACAGACAAGAGGGGATATAAAGACTGAGTCGGCTTTTACGAGAGAGTATGAGACGGAAAGGAGAGAAATCATGGAAGACAACACACTCAGAAGAGAAGGACAGAGACTGTTTTAGATGAAGGTCTTTTCATTTATCTCTCTTCATTGTGGCGCTGCTGACAAGAGTAGAATCATGTAGGTCAGCGACGTTCGAGGCCACACATCGTCTACATGCTCATTTTCTAAATGTTTGCATCTAATTACCTCACCATGTATCCACAGTCACAGGTAAGGACAGACGCTTCCTAATGGGTTTGTCATTTTAAAAAAGGGCTATTATTTTCAGTGGCGTCTTTAAACAAAGAGCCCTTGACTTTGCTGCAGCTGGTCTGAGGCGGTCTCTGCGAGGGCTTTAGCTGTCACTAAGTGGCCACATTGTCAGTACAGTTTCTTGGGTTGTCATGAATTCTAGTGCATTTGACAGGTAGAGGCAAAAAAAAGAAAGAAGTCTGCAAGGGCATCTATAAAATCAGCCCATGACAGGTGCTGTAATGGCTTTTACACTTATAGCTGAATATGTCTGTATCCGTATGCATGCATACCATTAAAACATGTTTTCAGTGTGTGTATGATTGCTGGTCTTGTGTGTGTATCCCTCCTTTAATAAACCTTGTTCACTACACACACTGCAGGAAAAGCACAGGCGTAATGAGTAACATTAACAAGCACTGCGTGGCATGTAGGTGAGCTAGTGCCAGTGCCACTTGTTGGTGTGATTTACAAAGCACACGTCTGTTGTAGCAGACATGTGTTATTATAAGGAGAATTACCCTCGGCACAAGTTGCATCCTGTCATTTACATTTTCTTTTTCTCTCTTATCACCAACCTGCCAAGTGACTAAAGATGAAAACAATCCATTTGATAAATAAATTAGATCAAGAAATCTTTGTACTGGCAGACATAAACGTGGCCAATAGTAACTTCCCATCGAGATTTTAAAACAGAATCAGAGATCAGAGTAAAAAACAAAATAAAGAATGAAATGAGGTTCAGTGTAAAACTTATTGTAAAACAATTTATGTAAATGCAGAATAACACTGTAGAAATTGCAATTTATCTGCTGTGTGATATTTGCTCAAGCTGTAGCATCACTGGAAATCACAGAGTGGAAACGGCTTCAGATGATGCAGAGTTTTAAGCAGATTAGAAAAGCCAGGACAGAGTGAAGTGGATGATACCGTCTGGTGCTGTCGCAGCGAGCTCTGACATTGTTCACAAGTGACAACCAATTAGAAAGCACGTACACCCTCCTCACCTTTTATCCTGTTTCCTCTGTCTCCGCCACAGCAATGAACAACAACATATCTGCTGGGGCCGTCTGCTAATGTGACAGCCCTATAATCAGTCCGGATCTATTTTCCTTTACTAAAGACAAATTAGACATTAGGCTTTTTATCACCATTAAGCCAAAATGATTTAGACAATCCTTTTCTGACGGGAGTAAAGCTTAGAGAGTGTGATCTACATGCCACACAATTTTTTAATTTGCTGAGCGTCTATCACTGCGTAAAACATCTATAATTAAATGCCAGTCATAATTATGAGAACCTTTGTAGTGGTGTTTGAATTAGATTAAGGTAGTGTGTGAATTAGATTTCAATGTTCAAATAGCCTGGTGTAGGCGAACATCATCAGCCCCTCTTATGAAGCGCTCAGCCACTCCATTAAGTTGTTTCCTCATTAATTTCAGAGTGTGTAAATATCAGGGAGAAGAGAGTAAGTTAGAAAAGTCAGCCGAGCTAATGCATTCTCACTGAACCTGCGCCCATATATGAGAACGAGATAGCATGAAAAGAATCCATTATTCTCTTTCTTCAACTTGGAGAGAATAACACATACATCTCTATTAGACCTGAGGGAGAAAGATGGTTTATTGTACACGTGATACACGGTTTTATTTCCTGCTCCAAGTTCACCATGCTGTGCTGATCCACAATAATTTGCATGCTATACTTGTAAGATAAAAGAAATGCTGCTTTACATAAGGTGCAGCCTGTGTCATCCTGCCCTACAAAGGCAAACTAAAGTTAAGAGAGTACTGCATGTTCTAACATGGATATCTTTACATCTTTTTATTTCGACCTCTTTATTTATTACATGTTTTTGCAGAATAACAGATGGAATCATGAAATGATGTTTTAACTGCTCTTCCTGGAGATAAACACACTGTAAACTGGTGATGCAGCCTGCGGTTTAGAGTCTATTTTGTGGTTAGCAGTGCAGATAACTTGCCAAACAGACTACATGACAATACATCAGAATAATGTCAGAGCAGCGTTTGATGTCAGAAAACCATTCGAAACCATCTGAGGAATACGTGTCAGGTTTTGGCGTCAGTCCCTCCGAATCAAAGAGACAGGGGCTTCTTCCCCCGTTCAACGATCACACAGGGAGAAATCCATCACGGAGGAGGCACAGATAGCAATTTCCTTCCTGACAGTTGCCTCAATAGACCAGGATGCACTGCAGCAACTGCACATATTTTGCAGGTCTGTTGTTAGTGGTGTGTGAAATATACATGGATGCTTACTGTAACTGACACAAATGAATGGCATAGAACAATGTGAGTTTACTTGTTTTCTTTCTGTACGTAGTTAGTTTAAATTTATTATTTATTCTTTGGTGGATGTGTACCATGAAATTGTTTGCATATTTATTATGTGTTTTATTGTAATTTTCATCTTAACATTAAACCAGTGACAACAGATGGAAATAAGCCTTTTAGACTACTCCGGCTCTTTTAGAGTGTTTTTCTGATCAAAAGCACTGACCTTGTCAACAATGACCCAACGAGTAAAAACAAGTTTAAAGTAAAAAGCATTGTGGATCTCTGCTTCTATTGTATTCACATATATTGTATCTGGATGCCTGCCTGCACATTTTGGGACATGAATTAATGTCCAGTGTCTTGAAGGGTGAATTTCAGGGAAAATCTGAGTTCTGAGACTTTGGATTACAGAACGTGCAGCAGTCAAAGAGCAGACAAACAGTGGGGATAATGTTTGTAGATCCTTTACTTTAGTAAAGGTAGTAAAACAAACAAATGCTACTTAAATAAAAGTTAGAAATAAAATAAGACATAAATGTGGTACTGATGTGTAAGTAGCATTTTAATGTTGTAGCAGGTCAAAGAGAGAACTTCATCTATAATAAAGCATTTTATGGTCATTTTGTCTGAATGTACATAGTTACTTTTCACCACTTCAGACAAACAAACACAGACACAAACTAAATCAGAACATGAACCGGACGGGTGAATGGTGCATTGGAAGATGACATGCATTGTTGGAATAAGTGGGCCAGGTGCAGCAGGAGAATGCAGAGCTCCCTGAAGTCTTTTTCACAGAAACTATTATCCAAATCAAAGGGTTTTTATTAGTAGAGGAGTGTCTGAAGCTAGTAGCTGCATGCAGGAAGAATGGTGGTCTTCCAACAACGGCGACATAAGACACAGACATCAGTTCAAGGACGTTCACAAGGTTCAAGGCTCTTGTTGTATTGTTTCACTCTTGTTATTAATTTTCTCATTCAACCCTTTGAAAGAATGCGAATAAGCATAGCTGTGATGTATAGACGACTAGCTTTAATGAAGTGTGACCTATCGCATAGGAATAAACCAACACAGGAGAGGATGCTGGCAATTACCACGTCACTAATAACTTCGAGCTAATTAACTAATTGTCTCCGTTCCCCTTTGTGCAGAGTGTTTGATTGATGTTTGCAGAGGCATTAAGGTTTGTTTGGCTGTGCATCCATCAGGGCATAAGCTCTTTGAGATTTTGTCTTAAACAGACAAACTACTTAGCTCAGAAGGTGAAAATAGGCTTTTAGAGTGATTTATGTAAACTTGAGAGTTCACATTAACAGACTGCAGCACATCTTCCGTTGTGTCCTAGTCATTGCATCATCAAAAATGAATTAGTGCTGTACTAGTTCAAATATATGTATGTCCAAAAGGTCAAACATAGATAGACTTTACAAATTTAAGTTTATTCATATGTTTTCATTGCAAGTCAGTAAATGACACTACGTGTCAGAGAAAAGGTGTAAGAGATAAAAAGAAAAACATTACCAATGAAAATGCAAGTGCTTGTGTTCTTTAGTCCCACTACTGCCCACCATGAGACCAGCAGCACCCTCATCTGCTACTGATCCCTGCTGGTTCACTGGAGACATTACTTACAAAGACACAGGAGCACAGATCTCAGAGTGGATCAGAAGGGGAGCAGAAGAACAAGTTAAAGCAATAAGAAAACAATATTTTTACCGACGGTGAAGAAGAAGAAGTACACAGAGCTTTTACTTAAGAAAAATGCATTCATGTTCAAGTCCTGCATTCACAATTCTACCTAAGTAAGTATTACAAGCCATAAAGTAAAGCATTTTGCTGTTGTAGCCGTTTGGTTTCAACTACTTTATATACAATTGGCTAGTTTAGGGGTCAGGTCCTTCCAAAGGGTCACGAGATTGATTTATGGGGAAGAAAAGAAGAAGAAACAAAGTTCGGCCACGTCTTTTACCATACATCTTTAGTTTTTTTTGTGAAATGTTTGATCATTTTAACTCTTTGGACAGTTATTTGAATGTAACCATGTGAGGGGAGACTAATCTTTAAAGATGCGCTGTAGTTCATGAGCTTGTCATATGTGAAATCTTCATCTGAAAATCAACAAGAAGTAGTATTACATGAAACAGCACAGTTTACACATTTCATTTTTGGCTGAACTTGACAAACTACAAAGTCTAGATTTCAACAGTGAAAAGTGATTAATAGGCAGAGATGTAATAGCAGTGTTTCCCTCCCTGTGGCCCCTTTGCTATTTTGTACGAAAGAGATAGCAGAATTAGAGGGCATCCCATCTGAAGCCCGGCTTCCTCAGGGCCATGTCTATTTCAATGGTTCTGCCTTAAGGCCTGGTTCAAAGGCTGAGCAAAGATAAAAGGCTGGAGAGTGAGAGAGCAGAGGAGAGGGAAAGGAGATGATGTTGTTTGTCATTGCTTGTTAAAAGCAAACTGTTGGCGATAATTGAAGGTCCCATGCTTTCAAAACTCAGACCTCAGGCCTTGAACAAAACAAGCGACAGAATGAGGCACTCCTAATCAAAATGAGGGTCCTCACACTACCATCTCGTTTCCCTCTCGGGTTGCGACTGATGTAGCGAGTGTCTGAGGATGTATCGTGAAATCCATTACAAGGTATCCTCGGGGTCTCAAAACAACATCTTCATACATTTGTGGCATCATTGGAATGTCCTGGATACTTGAAAATGTTTTTTCATCTCTGGGCCCACTGCCCTCTGGGTTTAAAAAGAAGTGGACATGTCCAGTCGCTGCAGGAAGGAGCATTACTGAACAATGGCACAAGAACAGCGGCCATGTTGGACGTGCATGGCTGAGAATATGGGAGGCAGAATGATGCCAAGTATGGATAAGTGCTTTCTTTAAAATCAATGGAAATGACTTGGAGACATTATCTTGGTACAACTAAATATGTCAGTTAAAAGGCAATTCCCATTAGTGTATGGTCAAAGTAGAAAAATAATCTACATCAACGTGAGAGTCATTGGATATTCAAGCCATGAAAATGCAAATGGGAGCATTTCCTTTTCATTAACCACTTATAATTCATTTCTCAAACAACAGAAGACACATTTATTTCATTGGTCTGCATAGGCATATCTTAGCCTTTCTAAAATTAGCACAATTAACCACCGATGAATAATGATCACTGGGCCATTTGAGATTGCTTCTGGCTCTTTCCTCTCCATTTCAGTAACATTATATCTAACTGCCTGACAATCGTGTGCTGGTGTTTGTTCAATATATGAAGGCATGAATTATTGATACTTGCTTCTATATCTGTTGCTACTTCCCCTGGGTACTCTCACTTTGTCATGATGTTAGATAATGAAAAGAGTGAAGAGACAGATTTGCAATTTCTCTCCAAAACGCCAGTCTCCAGCTGCCTAAAGTCTTTTTTAAGAGTTCTGTCTGTCTCCTCCGCTGCCTCTTGTACTAACGAAGCAGCAGCAAGCCTCTCATGAAAAACTGAGAACTAGTGTGATGGAAAAGAATACTTTTACTGTCACAATCAGTCCATGTAGGGGCAATCTATTCTCCACAATCCCTGATGTACGCTGTTACTGTCAAAGAAACCCTGTATTTAGCAGGATGTTGGCATTGAAGGAGCTGTGTGATGAAAAACTCCATTTAGTTTTCACTGAGTGCACAATAACACTGAATCTAAACCAGCCCAGGTACCTCACACTGCAGCTGACCCCGTGACCTTAGTGATGCAATAAGAGAAAACCTTTCCAGCTATACATCAAACACGTAGGATCCCAGATGCACCAACTGTCTCACATACGTGACTGGGCAAGGTGGGACAAAGTCATAGAACCTCTTGTGCAAACAGAGAAATACTTCAAACTTTCTCTTGGATCAAAATGACAGACAGGTAACCTTTCACAGTGAAAACACTTTAAGAATTATGCCTTCACCCCAATGAATATGCAGTTTAACTTCACACCAAATGAATCCTCTGTTCATTTACTAAGAGGTTCAACAGCATTTTATATTCTTGCAACAGTTCAGAAGTTGCTATGAACTGTCTCTCAGTCTGACAGCTGATCTTTATGCAGGTCACTGTCCAGGTGAACTTCCATTGCATCATACAGTGCAACATCACCTACTGCATGAAATTCTCCCGACTCTCACATCCACTTGACTGCCTCCTATCTGAGTGATGGACCGTTTTGTATTAGAAAGTTGTTTTTCAGGATCTGACCATTCATTCTTTATTCTTCTCACAGTGTGCTGCTGCTCTGATGACATAGCAGCTGTACTGATATTTTCTAATTGTCTTCTAACACCACTAATGACTCTTCCAACAGCAGAACTAGATGCTCTCAAGTCCCACAGAAGCACAGCTCATCATAAACAGGAGACTTTCATCATTTGTGCAGTTAAACAGTGTTTAGTGAATCCCACTTTGGAAACTCAAGTAAAATAATAAAGGGGAGGTTTAAGTTAAGAATAACAAAGATGTTCTTGCATGAGGACCATTTTTTTGCATGTCACACGTATCTTTTTAGTCTTGGCTATAAAGTGGAATCCTATATCAAGACGAGTCAAGTCCAAGTTTCCCAAATCAGTGCCTTTTAACCTTTTTATACTGCACTCTAAAATTTATTTGATATATCTCCCTATCCTGTTTGACTGCTTTTATTGTAATTTAAGTAATGTAAAGTAAAGTGATGAAAGAGGTATAAAAGTAGACTGGAGGCTCATGGGAGCAGGCCTTTTGCTTTTACTACTGGCTAGTTGCATCCTCCTTTTTTTTTTACTACAGCAGTCTTTCCATCCAAATGATCTCTCTGCTGCCTTTCGGGGTCATTCAACATATATCCATTAGCAGGAGTTGGTTAATTACAGATTTTTCATCATTCTCTATATTTGGGCTTGGGGAGGACACTTAAGTCTATCCAGGTCAAAGTCAGACTAAAGTCCAGAGTCATTGGTGGTTTGGTCATGACTCGAAACCAAGTCATGTGACTCGTCCACACCTCTGTTGTTTCTGAACCTTGTATGGACATTAGATTGTCATTAGTTGATGGGTGGTGTCTTTCTCTTCTTTCTTTCTGTCAGCTGTGGACAACATGACATTGCATCAAGACATTTCAGGCATGTAACTGAAATTTAAGGCAGAAAAAAAGCTTCAGCTATCTCATACATCAAAGATAAATAGCAGGTTTTGACATCAGCTCATCAGAATAGAGAGCAGAGGCATCTTTCCAGACTCACCACTTTGCACCAGTATTCATTGGTGTCCATTTCTCTGCTGACAGCTGCCCCAGAAGACTATAATGCAAAACAGCTACAGGATATTTTTATTGATCTGTCATCCCATGCGAGACAAATACAAGATGTCTTTGACAGCTTTTTTTTGTAATTTCAACAACCTGATGCTGTTCTACACAACATCACTGTCTTTTCTGTTATCGCCGTCATTCTCTCCACCTGTACAACATGTTATGCTTCATTTTTATGGTTTGAAAAAAGGCTAATGGAAAGTGGATAAAGTTCAGCAAAGTTTAGGCCAGTGCTGACTGTATTATGCTCATTCGAGGCAAACTGGTGTCAAGGAGGAGGACGGTGAAGCATTTGAGTTAGGAAAGTACAAGGCACTTAAAGGCTTTCATTGTCGCTGAGGTCAGTGCTATTAGCCTGTAGCCAATGAGGCAAGTAACCTCGGGGCAAACAACTTTGTCTCACAATGGATTTTGTGGGCGTGTGGCGAGAAGAGGAGGTCAAGCACATAAAAACTATCTGCTTGTATGTAGATCTATCAGCAGTGTAGGTTTTCTAAGTGTTATCAGCATTCCTCCTCTCATTTTTTACTTCAGCCGCCGCTTTTAATTTGAATATATTCAAGAATCTAATTTATAATATTCATGCCTAAAATCTCCTCAATTCCTCCCTCCACTTATCTCCAAATGTCTGTGAATTTGTAGTGCTTAAGTCATTATGCTGTTGTAAAGTGGAACATCGGTACGAAATATCAAGATGTAAAAAGTTTAACTCTCAATCTCATTTTACCCGCCTTCTATAGATCTGCTCCTGCAGTCCTGTTTCATTTCTCCCAAGGAACCTGGACCTTGATAAACTCAGACAACCGTATCAAGCCACAGAGTGACACAGTCTTTATTACATGCACGGCTACTGGGGTGCATGGAGTGGGGCCATCCGTGGAGAGGATATGATGAGTTAATGGCAGGGAACTATGTTTGATACGAGATGGCAGTTGTTGTTCAGTGCATCTCCATCATGCTGTGAATCTGCTGATCCAACTTTGATCTGCAGCCACAAAGGACAGGCTGACCGCCGGGGACAGGTGTTTTAAATTTCTCTCCAGTTAATAAATATGTTCCCACTGAGTTTCCAACTTAATGTGAGCCCACGAGACACATGCAAACCTAATAGACACAGCCAAAATGAAGTGGTAAAAGACCAGCTGTTAGAAAAGACAAAAAAAAAGCTTAATGATAAAGAAGGTCATTAGTTGAAATTAGTTGTTTATGTATTTGCTTCAGGAACTTTAGCATGTGGCAGGCACCACAATAAAAGAAAGGTGCTCAAAACAGTACAACATGTCTGTTACCAAGTTGATTATACATAGAGGTGTGTTGTATGCAAAACATCTTTTCTCTTTTCAAGCTCACCCTTTACCTCGGAAACAATCACACCAAAAGGTCCACTGAGAAGCTGTCCTGGAGCTTTCAATCAAGTTGACATTGAATTGTAAAATAAACACTGTGTACTATTCACTGATGCTACTTTCTCCACTATGACAATTTGACTAATCTCCTTAAAATGCCAATCTCTTAGAAATTCTTCCAAACCCACTTCAACAGCCCTTCAAAACGCTGCCTTCGACTACACTTACATTATGTTCCCTGGCGACTTATTTTGCTGTTTAATGTCCCAGTATGTGGACTTAAAAAAGTCACTACATACTAACTGAATCGCTTTATGTACAGATCTTTCACAGAGAAAGTGGGATGTCCTCAGTGATGATTGACTTTAGTCAGGTGCTGGATTGAAAATCTCACTTTTGGAATTAAAACTCTTAGCCTGTAATTTCAAGAGGCTTCAGATCCATTTCTATATCCATATCTTAAGTTCAATAGTCTCTTATTTGTATGTGTATTGGTATTCCACTATTACAACGATTTTAGTGCACTTACCGGCAGTTATGAGAACCATTTGGATGATAAATAATGATGTAAATGATATAGAAAGAATGCACATTTTTAGCCTGTGTAGTGTTGTGGATGCCCTTTGGAGCTACTGGGAGCTGTGAGGAAAGTAAATTGGATCTCAAAGTTTCATCAAGGACATAAGAAAAGTTGTCAACATCCTCACATTGTTTGGATAAAGTCTTTCTCATGGTCACTTTTAACCTCTGGAACAACCTCTACATGGGAATACGCTGTATACTGTGGATATGATGTAGGCTGACAACAGATAACTCAGTAGCCTAATAATTGGTCAAAGAGTGTAGCCTTACAGGGGCCAAACTGAGCCACATGGGGCTTTGGACGAAGTCTATGTGAAAACCAACTTTAGAAATGTTTTGTTCTGTACTAAGAAACTCAATGCCTCAGCTCCTATGTCCTGGTGGATGTTGGTCTGAGTCTGCCCTTGGACATTTATTGCATGTTATACCCTTTCTCTTTCTCTTCCAGGCTGCTCTGTCTACATCAAATAAAAGCAGGAAATATCCCCAAAACCTTAAGGGAAATAGCAGCCCTGCGAAACAACAGCTTCAGAAGCCTTAACCTTCCTCCCACAGCACCATGTCACTAATGTCCAGTCCAGGCCGGGTTTCTTTATGAGACAGAATGAAACCACCTAAAAGCTGTCTCATCTCTTTGTCTCAAGTTTTCCTCCTAAAAATGCTATTTAGCATCTGCAAAACCGGATTATGGTTATTATCGATGAAACAAAATGAATAAATATAAAGTACCAAATATTCCTTGAAATGTGAATGTGTACTAAATAGAAGTGGGAAATGAAGGGTATACTGGACGGAGACAGGTCTACGGACAGGGGCTGTTTTATGCTGTACAGACTGTGTAGTCCCCTGAGGGGAGATTGAGATTTATAAATTAAAACCAATTTTACATGAATTCAGATCTTCAGGGATGAAGTCAGATTCCCAAACACTTGTGTTGCCCTGTGCTAGAACTAAGTGTAAGAACGTAAATCATCTACATGAGAGGTATTCACAGTCTTATCATCCGACTCAATATTGTAATTTTGTAATATAGCTATTTTTTTATTCTACAAAAGCTGGCACTAAATAACAATTGCAACCTGCAAAATGATCAATTATCAAGCCAATTCCTGCATGCTACAGTTTGCTAACCTCAGAAGAAGACTAAACTGATGCACCCCCGCTGTCTGCTCCCAAGCTGGAGAAAAGAACTGCTACTGTGGAATAGTTTCTTTATAAGAAGCAGCATGTGAGAAGATGAAGACTTCCTTTGGAGAGTACGTGCAGTAGCATATGCTGTCTAAGCACAGTTAAAGTTTCTCCTGCTGGCCTACAGGCTCGGCTGTTATTCCCCATCTTTTTAAGAAGTGGAACTGTGAGAAGAGAGGCAAAGCTACAGAACTGTGTTTGTGTGGCCTGGGGTGGGGTTTTACAAGGAACGGCATGGCGTGGGAACACACTTTTCTAAACTAGCAGAACACCCGCTGAGAGGAAGCTGGGCCCCAGAGGATAGACTCATACATGCCGTAGAGAGAGACATAGCTACTTCCATCAGCCTTACCATGTCAGTGTGGTGAGTTCATAAGAGATAACAAAATAAGGCAAGCAAGCAAATAATTATAGAACAGCACGCATTATGTTCAACAAAAAGCTCATAGGACATGTTTCAAAGGACGTGGATGACTCAGAGTAGAGCTTTGAAGAAGAAAAATGTAAGGACAGGTGGGTTATCTGTGCTGATGTATTACAAAATGCGTCTTGGAGGAGCCAGGGAGCAGACACAGTGACTCGAATGTGTGTTGACATGATGCTGATTATGTATTCTCACCAGCACGCTACCAGCTTTTCTGAGTCAGACCCAAGTGGGACAGAGTCTGGAGAAGCTGTGTGGCTCTTCTTCAAATTCTCCTCCTCCTCCGGTGTAGTTGTAGGTGGGGCTCCCTTGCTTGGTAACACAGACAGAGACACAGAAACATGACCAAACCTGTGGACCACCCTGCTAACCAAAACCCTGGGGAGGCAGATCCTGTAGTTTTCTGCACAATTAATACTAACTGTGTCTTATCTTTGGAAAGGTTTGCATCAGTTTCTCTTCAGTTAGGTCTTGTAGGCAACATTTTCATGTCTCCTGCCTGATCCCGATGTCTTTAGCACTTGCAGATAGTGAGATGGTTTGATGGTTAGAGAGACCATCCTTCAACATGTGAACACAGAGTTAAGTCCAAACTTGTTGGCAGGGATCAGGCCTGCCTTACTGTCCTTTAGAAAGAAGCTCTATTAGCTCCCGGGATGCTTTTCTGTAGCTGACCCTGTGCTCTGACCTTCCTGTGGAGAGAGGCAAAGCAAAAACAGAATTGCCCAGCAGGGATTACTAAAGCATGTAATTCATTCATTAATCCTTCTCGCTTCCAATTAAGAATATGTGTGCACAACTGATATGCGGGATTAATATGGCAGTATTTGCATAACTGGAGTTTAAGAAAATGTAGACATGTCACCATATGGAATGTCTTTTTTCCATTCCCACATTACATTTTCCAGGGATAAACAATAGAGAGGGACCATAATATAAGAAAAAAGACAAGTAAAGATGGTTTGATGGTGGGAAAGACAGAAAGAGCTGTACAACTCAATGTGATACAAAATATTTCAAACAGAGCACCTCAAAGACCACCTTCGTAGGGTTGGGAGAGTAACCACCATCATTTTAAAAGATTTAAAAGTGTAAGTTTACCACTTTGGTTTTATGTCATTTAGAATTTGATCAATTGGTTGTTTCATTAATACTGATTTTGATGACGATGACAGATATTAATTGTGTTGCTTTGTTAGCAGTATGTCACCTAGATTCCTGTGGTTTTGCAATCTTTACATCAAGGACCACGATTGAAATAAGTCTTGGACTGTTTTATATCTGACATTTTGTATTTCTGCGTGACTTAATGTCCTTTTTCTCCTGATGCCACTTAAATTAAAACGGCAAGCAAAAACAAAAGAATACAATTAGTGAACTATGTAGACATTGAGATTTTATGTAATTGTCTTTAAATGTGAAGGAAACTGAACAAAGGCATTCTTTTAATAAATGTATCCATTAAATCTCTACACACAATGAAATAAACAACTGGGTTTATTATTCAAAATAAATCATTACATCTTTAACAGAAAGGCTTTTATAAAAAGTACACCTGACAAAGTAGCATAGATTTCTTTTCATTGGATTTTTCCATTAACATCTGATGCAAAACACTGGTTGTTGCATCACAAATTGGGGCAATGCCAATGGTGCAGCTTGCTTTAAAGTTTCAACTCATACAACAGTTAAACAGCACTTTTCCGCTCTTTGATGCAGAGGCTCAAAGAGATTAGAAATCATTCATTTGAAATAATTGCAACAGACCAAAAACTGTTCTCAAATCCATTGGTGTTGGTGAAATGAAATGATGGTTAGTAGTATTTTCTATAAATTGCTATTGGCATGTCAAAGAGATCTAGACTCTAAAATATGCACAGAACGTATATGCCACAAGGGCGTGAGGTTAGGACAGACAGATGGTTCACAGTGTGAACTGGAATGAAAGGCAGCATAAAAATCTGCCGCCTGGCCTCATCCACTCCAAGCTAAATCAAGCAGATTTTTCCAAAGATGCGCCTCGTGGTTTAATTGCTGTAGTCGACTCACCCCAAAAAAGACAGCCATCAATAACCTTCACCCTTCAGGCTGCATGATCGTAATGACTTTGCAACAAACGACATGTCACTGTCCTTAATTGAATTAACTCCCATCTTTATTGGCCTAATTGTTTGTGACAAGATGTTCTCCAAGACACGGACTAGGAGGCTGACGGGGTAAATGATATGGCAATGAGTTATTAATGTGTTTCCTAATTGGAATGGAAGCTGTTGGGTTATATGTAGATCAGCGGCATTAAATTCAACAAAGTTACTCTTGATTGAATGGATGGAGAGATTTGTGTGTGTTGGGTTTCCCCCCCAAGGAGCTCATGTGCATTATGTCTTAGAAAACATGTTTTAAGGTTTGTTTATTCCTTTTCAGATGTGCCCAGCGAACACACCTGAGCTCCTCCGACTGGCTTGTTTGTGATAACCTCAGAGGACTGGGAGCAGTGAGGAGATACAGCAGCTTACGTCTATAGTGTTTTTGCCCTTTTGTTTCATTAAAGACCCTTTTCACATCTAGAGCGCTATAGAGCATTTGTCCTCAATGAATGTGACTATTAAAATGAGCACCGGAATCTATTCAAAATACTTCTAACTAAATCCATTTTATTATGAAAATGTAGTCTGCCTGAGTGCTATTCAAATAATTCTAAAGTGATCTTAATTTAAACTGCCTGGCAAGTTCGCTGCTGCTCAGAGCAAACACTTGGGTCTTAAAGAGAAAGTCCACCTTATAAAGGATCCAAGATTTGAGAAAAGGACTTCAGTCTAATGTGTGATATCTTATCAAAAAGACACAACTTAAGATGCCTCATTCAAGGTCATCCAAAATTAACAAGTGCTGCCCCTCCACTAAAAGTCAAAACACAAGATGGGAATATGCCATTCTTTAAACTGATAATGAAATAATGCTTCTGTCAATATGTTTCCATCTATCTAGAAAATGTGTAAAATAAACTTACAATTTAAAATATTCCAATGCTTTTTCTTATACATGGATGTCATTTCAAAAATGACTAGTTGGGCCTCTAAAGACATTATAGTCAAACCACCAAGACCAACAATTGTTGCTATTTAGCGGAATTTCGGGAGCAGGAACACACCCCCATTACGGCAACCACGTCACTACGCCATTTCCGCATAAATACCCTACGTAACTGTCCATCGTTCGCTCTCGATTACTGCGCCCCACCCGCCCATCACTTTTTGTTCGTTTTTCCTGTTCTTTCTCCCCTTTTTTCTCTATTCTCTCGGTAGGGTCCTGAAGGGGGTTCGTCTTATCCGAGTGCCACGGCGGACGTCCCCACGAAGCTTCCCTAAACCATCAGCAATATTCAAACATTCGACATGTACCTCTGTTCAATAAATCTTTCAAACGTATCATATGGAGGGTGTGTTCCTTGCTAGTGAAAGACCACTTATGGAAACCATTGGCAGGCAGGTCGACATACTAATTAGTTGAGACCAGTTGCTTGTAATGGTATAAAACTGGTTCCTGTTTTATTTTGAAGTTTCCTGAGTCTGTCGTGTGCTGGTCTGTGTTGTTTCCTCCTTGTGTTATTGATTCCACCTGTGTCTCGTTTCTCACCTGTGTCTGTTCCCCTTGTTTATGTTTTTTCTATATATTCCGGTTCCTTTGTTTGTTGTTCTGTTGCCTGTGCTTCTGATCTCCCTGTGTCAGTTTCCCTGTGTATTATATAAAAGTTTTGTTTAATAGATCTGAGATTAATTAATTAACATTAATAACTCATCTGAGATATTTCCTGTGGAGCTACAAGGCACAGTTCATATAAATCATGAAACATCTACAGTTAATGTCAGGTGTTGGTGTCATCCCTTTGGAGTGAAGAATAAATGGCTTCTTTCCAGATCCATTATTTTCCAATCAAACAGGGAAAGATCCATCATATCCTTTAAGAGGAAGATGTAGCCACAAGACAAAGTGCATTTCGGGGAAAGGACAGAGCTCTCACCTCTCTTCTTCATGGGAAAAATCCGTCTATTAGTCTTACTTTGTTATGTCTGCCATAGTAGAGCTTGTTACTTAAAGATGTAGCCAACCAATAAATACTAAAAGCTCAAACAAGTTCCTTAAACAGCAAAAAACTTCAAGCAAATCAACCCAGGCAACTCCTTGAATGCAAAGACAATCAATGCTGGGTGAAATATCCCTTTAACCTGCAGGGTGGCCCAGCTCAGCACTGGTGCTGGACTCTGAGTTTCCATGTGGCCTCAAGGTTATGATCTTGTCAGCCAACACAGCAGCGCATTTAATTTAGTGTCAGAGGGGACATCTCTCGCTACACTGGACTGATGATCACTGGATTGAAAGATGTGGGCATTGTTAGTCTGACAGTGTTAACAAGAGCCCATTGATGTTCCCTGACTGTAGTTCAACAGGGGATTTTAGCTCCACAAGGATAGCTGCTAATCTCTACAGGAAGGGTATTGTGATGAAATTTGGTCCTGGTGTCTATGAATAGATACCATCCAGTCGTTTAATAACTCTGGCTCTTTCGCCTGAGAAGTAATGAGACAATAGACAGGACTTACGGATAACAAGGCCGACCAGCAGTAGAAAGCTGCAAGCTAACAAGGCTCCTGACAGACAGCTAACGTAAGAAGCGCTCTCATTACAACTTTCTCACCCTCCCATTTCAAAGTTTGCTCGATGTCTACAATATGCTGGTGTGCAAGCTGTGACATCTCAACAGTGAGCCGAGGATACCAAGATCTTGTTGTGCCATTTTTGATGACATGCTCGGATTTATTCGAGCTGGCAGCAGAACTCTTTAGGATCAAATGCTATGGACAGACGTAATGTGGTAGGTTTTCTGAGCTCTGCTGCCGTTTCTCACACATCATGATCATGGCTAGGAATCATTTGGAAAACCGTGAGCAGCTGATTAATATGCTCAATACATTGCACCATTTTTGCCAATACATTATATTTTGCTCACTATTGTGGACACATTGTTACTGTGTGGGCGAAGACCAAGAATAAGGAGCATTTGGGAGGCAAATGTCTCCCTTCTCCGCTCCTATTTCAGCAGGTAACTTATTTACTCTTCATGTGGAATGAAGGAAATAAAGATGCCTGGTGTTGATTAGTTGGGGTGGTTACATGTATAACGCAGGCGTTATTCTTCATTTCTCCCACAAATTCCATAAAAAGCCCAAAACCAACGATCATGCCTCATTATTTATAATGAATGTAATCCTGCACAGGCTTTTGTTTATTTTTAATTCAATTATATGTGAGGGTGTGAAGACACATAGTGTGTCTCTATGCACAGATTTTGCACTATTAGTGTTTTTTATTCATTTGCAAACAGATAAATAAGCATTCCTCATATTTAAGAAATGCTAAAGAATTTGTAGCTGAAAGTGTTCCTCAAACAGGACTAAATACTGCATTTGTTGGGGACTAGTTTTAGCCACCAATCGGGTGCACTAGTGAGTATTTACAGCAGCAGAATGGTCATGAAGGGAGATAACGTCAAGTGCAACAGTGTGGCTCATTAATGTGTTTTAATTGCTTTTTGGCATAAGGAAGGTCTATGGCTCAGAGGAAGAAGAGTTATCAGGCTTTTGGCAATATGCTACTTGTTAGTAAGATCAATTCATTGTTTGTCTTTACATGGGATTTGTTGACAGACTTGTCCTCTAATGTGTTTGCCATTATATATTCTGTCCTGCAAATAAAGAGAAATCTGAGTCCTTGAAGGTTATTTAACTTTAAAGGACCCAATTCTCTTCATAATTTAGATTTAAAGGCTATCACTTGGATGTACATACGTCCACCTACCCATTAACTATACCCACTTCTCCTGGGAGACAAACAGTCACACTCTCATTCACACCAACAGTCAATTTAAAGTTTTACGTTAACCTAAACATCATGTGTTAACCATAGTACGTGGAAAACATGTAAACTTTAATACTGCTGCCCTGCATATTTATATTCAAGACAAGGGTCAATAATCTGCCTTTTATATAATATAATAATCAAACATTTTAGAGCTGCTGTTCAGAGTGGACACGTTTCCAACAGAAGCTACCATGATGCTCTGTGTGTGTGCGTGCGTGCGTGCGTGTGTGCACGTGACACAGAGGGAGATGCACGTGTTGGAGTAACTTTCCAAAAAGCCTTCTGGTCCATTGACACTCAAATGAACCAATCTGTCTCTGCACAAACATCGAGGGGTTAATAGGATGTTCACCTTGGGGATGCCAAACTGAGAAAAGGCCCTCTGGGAAAAGTCATAAGCACCCCCCCCCACACACACACTCACACTCACACTCTATCCCATGATTCCCAGCACAGGGTGTTTGATTCATGAGGACAACAGACATTAAACTGTAATGGCCTCGTCCTCTGTTTCTTACATTCGTCTGTTAACCCCATAATAATTGCTTTTGTTAGACTAGACGTGCAAATCAGGACGTGTGTTTTAATATCCACTGCAGGGAAATAGTATGAAATAGATGAGTACGTACATTGGTTAGTTTTAATATCAGAATTATTCATTTTAGACATGATTTCTATGTACAATTTCTGCTGAGTGAATGAATATACTGTATATAGATATATAGATGTACAAAGATACTACAACCCACTCTATTTTCCACATCTCTTTTAAACAGGATGAGTTCTTCTGAAATCCAGCTCGCCCACGTAATCATAAGCATGTTGGTTTGTCAAGTAGAGCCACTGCACAAGGGATCTGACTGGGTTTTTTTAATTGATGAGCTTAAAATATGTGACATAACAGACGTGGGAACATCAAATTGTAACACTGTATTTTTTACAGTGAAGACCATCAACAAGAGTTGGAACAATGGTTTTGTGAAAATGATTTAGTACAGTTACAAGGAAACTGAATTCACAAATGTAGACCAGTTGTCAAATGAGTTAGACAGGAAGAAGTATTACCTGTTTAGATGAACACAATAATGAATTTAGTAAATATACATGTAATCAGCAGCTGTCTGCATCTGCACTGAAGTATGAAAAAGCCATTAGTTTAGCATATTATAGCATGCTAACATTTGCAAATTGGTACTTAACACAAGGTACAGCCGAGGCTGGTGGGAATTAGTTTTGCAGCTTTTTAGTCATGAATAAACTATTGGACTAAATGACATTCTGACCTGATGATAGCGCCAGAGGAAAAGTCAGGGCATCACAATTACAATCACAGTGTTTACACTTTCATCCTCAGAGGGATGTGAATGTCAAAAGAAAAGTCATGGGATTTATCCTCTGGGCACCATGAATGTCTGAACAAAACTATTTAATAGTTGTTGAGATCTTTTAATCTGAAACGAAGTTGTGGGCCGACCTGAAAGCCATGCCACTAGTGTGTCTAAAAAGAACCAAAGGACGACGCTCCAACAAGGGCTTCATCACAGATTTGACAAAGTGGTGGATGTTACAGTGGTGTGAACACCATATAAGACATGTAATCACAATATGAGAATTCTGAATATATCCAGGGAAGTTCATGGAAATCCATTCATGTTTTAAGTTATGCTTTGGAGATATCTGGACAGACAGACTAAATGCTACAATATCCTCCTTGGCAGGAGTAATGAATGCATGTGTTTGGAAATGTTTTGGTCTAACGAGACATGATTCCCTCCCACAGCTGTGTACACAAAAACCTGTGTGGTTGTCAAACGTGTTTCACCTTTTTTATGTTCGTCAGATAATCTAATCTGACCGTACCGCCTGTTTTCTACTGATATATTCATGAAACAAACCAAACGGTGGTGCCACCCTGCCAGGACACAGGCATTCATTTCTTTCAGCTACCATCTGATATATAGGAAGCCACAGCAATACAATGCCATAGGTAGTGGAGCTAATTAGTTTTCTTTAGCAGGCACGCCGGCAGCATTTATCTCAGTGAGAAATCTCAGTGACATTTGTGCCTGTAAGACACAGCTACAGTACACACAGCCAATAATTACTGTGATTGCTGCAAAGGTCAAATGAGAAGCACATCATTTTGTAGCTTTACTATCATTTCTTTAGGTTGACTATTTTTGCACCAACTTCTCCCACCTTAACAATCTGAAAGGAGAAAAGAAATCTATATAACTAATGTACTTCTGCATGTTAATGAAGTACAGCAGCAGTGAACTGAATAACGTACATGAGATTTCATAAGATCAATTAGACTTAGACTTTACAGATGCTGCTCTGGTAGATGCAGGTAGAGAGGAGTCTGGATTGAGAAACGAGGGCAGAGACAGACAGTGTGAAAGAGACAGAGAGAGATTGATGGCTTCATCCCCGAGAGGAGAACAGATTCTTGTTTTATTTACTTGCACTATTGTCACAACAGACCAACCCATCCAAGTGTCCTTACCTTCTTTAATATTAGACCCTAAATTCTGCTGGTTTAATGAAGTCTGTCTGCATTCAAGGTAATCATTCATTACCCAGTGAAGGGCCCTTTATGTCCACTACAGTGCATACCATACGATGCTTTTAAAATTCAGCACTGATTTGATAACCAAATGTGAAGCTTCAGAACGTACTTCTTCATTGAGACTGCTCATAAATGCATTCTTACTCACAAGAAAAAGGAAAATAAAACAGGCGTAGTCATGTTTTATTGCCTGCCCTGCCTGCAGGCCTAATAGATCTCGTGCAATATGGAGACACAGGAAAGCATATGTGCACTTTTGCGGTCACCTATGTGCTCTTTCTAAGCAACAAACAAGGGATGTGTCAATTACCTTAGTTTGAAGCCTTAAATATCTGCTCATACCCACAGAGCTTCTCTTACAGATGGTGCTACAGTATGGGAATTAATACAATACCTGCTCTAAGCTTCAATTTTGCAATTATACGATAAATTCACCTTCTAATTATATGTGTTTTAGTTTATGTGGAGGAGTAACAGACCCAAACAAACTGGGTGAGTTGTGTGACTAATGGAGAGTGCACTCAACTTCAAAAATGTACTGCACAAGATCCTCCTACATCAGATATGACAAGCACCAGTGGGGATGCAGTTCAGTGAAGTGGACGTGTTGGCACATTCTGATATGGCCGTGTTGTTCCTACCACATCATAATTAATGTTGCAGAAAATGAGGCCTTAATGTGTAGAATTTGGATTTAACTTGTTGTGTACAGAAATACTACACATAAATATTCAGTTACATGACCCGGGACAAACCTTCACATGATGGTCCATGATGTGCGTTGTGAAATGGTAAGCAAAGAAGTTTGTAATAAATGGACAAAAACATGCAAAACTAGCTACATGAACCTTATTTACAGCTTGTGTTTGACAACAGTTCACAATCTTAACCGATAACACAAAGAGCCTAACAAGTCACACCGGAGACATCTGCCACAGGTTGTGTCATCTGCTGTTAATCAAAGCTTTGTTACAGAAACATGAGTATGTGGGACACACATTTTTCAAATCAACTGGTGGGGATTTGATGACATGAATCTCCTCCCCCGCGGACAGCCAGCCTCCGACAGCCCGAGATGATGTAGTTCCCAGAACTGTGACTTTACAGGTGATCTGTAGTGGCCATAAGGCACGTCACCTTTGAATGAGGACGAAGGAGAGAAATACCTCCACAAGTGTGCCCTTCACTGACACATTATTTTGAGTTTGAGTCTTATTAAAAATCCAGTGAGGCTGAAGAAACACTGCACATGGCCAACAAATGCTGTACCACCTGGCTGCTTGTGGACACATCCTTCATCTTGTTCATCCAAAAGCAGAGTTTCCTGTCTGCTTCCATAGTTCCTTTGACTGTTTACAATCAGCCGTTTTGGCTGGCTTTATATTTATATATAAGTATCTGAGGCGAGCATGCAATTTACATTTAAATTAAACTCTCTGGTCATATTATGCACCAGCAAAATGCATTCCTTTATAATCCTTCAAAAGTGTGTTTTATGAATTAATCTACAGTTATCATACTTTTCAGTGAAAGCCTCCATTAAATAGGACAAAGTCTTTTTTCAAACTACATGTTTTAATGGGATTGGATTTAAACTTTTTTTTTCTCCATCATTTTCCATAAAAACATGAACTAGAAGAGAGATATAAACAAAGGGCTCATAAACTTAAAGTCTGTGGAGGTGAAGTGTTGCTAGACCACGAATGAGGAGGTGAGCTTCTATGTGGAACATTTTGTGAGCTAAACGTGTGTTGCTTTTGAAGGTTTAAGTATTTTATCAGTCCAACACTAGTGCACAGTGTCTCTGCTTGTGTGTATAAAAGTGTGATAATATTTGTCATCATTCATTTCTATCTGACCCATCACTTGTAGCGTCCAGCCTCAGTGTTTTATGTGGTGCTGCAGAGGGTGACCTCTGTTAGAGGGAGGCATATGAGATTTAGTTGAAGGTACGGCGGAGCGTCTTGTCCGGGCAGCCAAAGACAACCGACTCGGATAAGAGAGGAGCGGTATATCACTTGGTTTACGATTGAGCAGGAGGGGGGTGGGGGTATCGGGGTCAGTTGGCAAACGGGAAATGGCAGTGAGGTCAAGACAAAAAAGATTTGAATCTTCAACTTCAACAGGCTTGACAGTTGGGATCAGCAGTGGGAGTCACTGAGCAGACTCTCGCTGCCGTCTGCCAATCTCACATTTATATGGAATTACTTTTTCTTTTTGCTCTGTAACCTTGAAATAAATACTCAGTTCAACTTGGATTCTCTCATCTAGGAGAGCAAAGATTAACTGGTGTGTATTGGAGTCAGAGATTTGCATCAATGCAGAGCCACAGTCTGGTCACTGCCTGACTTTTACATTACACTAGAAGTCTTCAGCATGTGCAGCGGTATCATAAAATATATTGACGTAAATAATGAGGCAACCTTGTCTAACACACTTTGCTTTTCAGCTTGCCCAAGATACAACTTTGGATGAAGCTAAACAAGAGCTTTTCTCCTCTGCATCAAGGTAGATTCGATCTCCTCAACGCCGCTTCACGCCCACTGTTCTGAACACCGTAGTACGAAGAGAAGATTCCTGCAAATTACCAGCTGCCTTGAGGGGAAACTGCTGTAAACTGCCTGCACTTGCAACATGATTTCCAATTGAATTAGGGACAAATTGGGAATGAAATGGCTTTTAATTGGCAAACACAGACCTGAAAACAATTTGATGATCTCTGTGTGCTGCATATTTAATCTTTCTGTGTGTTTGATGCTTAATGATTGTCTTTTCTCAATAAATCAAGCTTGCTTTTATTTTTAGTGTTCAGTGTTGACATGAGACCAGAGTGAGTTTCATTTTCAGGTCTAAAGCGTACAGTGTGGTCACATGGTACACACCTGTGTGAATTCTGTTCCTCTTGTATTGCATTGTAATTACAGTACTGTGATGATAAAATGATCTTTAATGCATTAAAGAACATTCAAGTTGAACTGTTAATAATGTTTGCTATCATGGACCAAGCCAATATGTTCTTTATTAATATTACACAAGGACAAAAGGAGAAGCATACACATTAAGGGACAGACCTCACTGTTAAAAGGGAGTTTTCCTTGCCGTTGTCGCCTAGTGCTTGCTCATGGTGGGAACGTTGGGTCTTTGTGTGTGTGGAAGTTGGTCTCGACCGGCTCCATGTGATTGAGTGCCCTGAGATAACTTTGTTATGTAATGGCGCTATATAAATAAAATTGAATTGAATTGAATTAATGTTTCGATTTGTACTAATTGATTACAAAATAGGTCTTTCTTTACTCTTCTACATATACAGTATATGGCTAAGTTGCGACTATATGTTATTCTAGGTAAAATTATCTCACGTGTTGTTTGTGTTACAGATTTGGTTCCAGAACCGCAGAGCCAAATGGAGGAAGGCTGAAACACTGAAGGATATAGAGCTGATGGCCAGTCAGCACATACAGTCAGACAGTCGCCCTCTGCTCTATTATGAGGTAACAGAAAATCATTTACTCTGTAAACAGTACATAAGACATAGGAATAATGTGTTTGCACGCACCATACATTTGTCCATCTCCATTATAGTCTCATATAGTGTCTTTCATACACAAAATGCAGCTCAAAGTGCTTTGAAAAATAAAAATAAAAAAGATCTGACCATTTAAACAGCAGTTAAAATATTGAAATACATTTAACAAGAGTAAAAGTAAAATAATAAAAACTGTTTAAAAATAAAACTATTTTTATTTATATGTTAAAGACTACATTATTATATAATCACATTGTCGTTATTTTAGAAATGTTATTAATTTAAATTAAAAACAGATAGTTGTGGCATTTTTTGTTGGAATAAGCAACATCAGTCTTTTCATAAATACAACCATATGATTTAATACCGGAAGATTTACTCAAGCAGGAATCTAATCAAAGGTGTTCATACTGTGTGGCCATCACAGTTTCAAATCTGTGATTTCTTTGTTGTTTCCTTGAGATAACTTCTCATCACTGTGTGCTCTATCCAGCTCTTTCCGAAGCCCCAGCTTCAGGCCGTGTGCTGGCTGCCATGCTGCTTACCTAAACCCCTTCAGTCGAGGCTGTTCCTCAGAGTGACATCGACACCCGCCTTGCTGACTGACACACATTCCCCAGATCAAAGGACTCTGTATTTTGACCCGCTGAGGACAGACAGATAGCACCTCCAATATTCTTACAAATTATGAGGCTATTGTGTCAAAGTATTTTAAATCGCATGAAATACAGAGATCACAGTGAGTTTCTGGTGATACACAAAACTACTATGGACTGTAATCTGTAAACTATAACAACTGTTTAATTAATGAGTTAGCTTTAATTGTCAGATGTGTATTTGAATACTGTGTTGCCACCCTGAAATAAAGTTTGCATGTTAACAACTTTTAACAACTTATTTTTTTCATTTACCAATTAAGTTGATATTCAAAATGATTATCCCGGCTGGCTACTGAAAGCATTCAGTTGGCTGTCTTTGTAATAAAAGACATTGTGATAAGTCTTTACTGGTGTATTTGTAAAGATCAAGGTTTGAGGACACTCACTGCGGTATACTTCTGGTAGAGGGCTGTGTTTGCACTGTGTTATTGTGCTGGAGAGCGTTTAGATTTTTTTCATGACACTACACTTCCTTGTCAGCGATAAGATACAGAGCTGCCATAAACTGTTCATCTGCTTGACTTTCTGACAACCTGTCCTTATCTTAATTTGGCCCTCGTAAGTCGGGGTTATTGGCAGGTCAGCCGGGGAATTTCGTCAAATATGATCAAAGGGGAAATACCAGATAAAGATATAGACAATTACTGTACATTAGTGCTGTAGATATATGTGAATAAGTGTGACTTAAATAAGAAAAGTAAAAAAAAACATGTACCGGTATATGAATGTCTTTACTCATTTCAATTTATTTGGTTAAACCAGTATTTCAACTGTAAATGTATTTCACAGCCTTCCCTGTAATAATGTAACCACTTTAACTTTAAGTGTCTCTGTTGCATCCATTCACCTTGTAATAGTGATATTGTTCTGTGAAAAAGCTCCAACAATGACATGAACCACTCACATCTCCTTCGTTCCAAGAAGTGTTGCATAGGCCATTTTTCAAATAATGATCAATTATAAAAAAGATAACACAGCATTGCCTTCACTATCACCACCATAACTGATTAAATTGAACAAGCCTCTGAGTAAACTCTTCACCCCGGGTCATATCTTCTTTTATTGCACGTTTGCTGTGAGATATCCTACTCCTGGCTGCAGGGGCGGGGTTAAAAAGGACAAAAATAGTTGGTGGAAAGCATCAAACAAAAAACCTTGACCACGCTTGCGTCACCATCATTTTATCATAATGTAGGTTTTAATATTACAAATTGGCTTCTGGGCATGACAGTCATCTGGACAATATGTGAGTGATTGCAAACTGAACATTTCTAAACTTCCTCGGCCATTTACAGGAAAATGGAAATGATAGATCATACATTCATTGTTATTACTTATTGAATAGTAGGCTACTTATTCAGGACAGACACATAAGACCTCAGATATCACTAAAATACAGATGTTGTGAATGTTTTGGCACCCAGTGTAAGATAATTGTTTACTCAGCTATTTGCATTTTCTTTTCAGAAGCATTATTGGTCAAAAGTTCCATTAATAAACCCACACAGAGTTATTCAAGGGACTACTCAATGCTGCTTGTCTTGTTCTGTTTGTTCAGTTGTCTATCCTGCTGTTAAGTATGAACAACATGTTGATACCATCACAGTATTGCAATGAACACCTCAATGAGCTGTGCTAACATGAACATTGAACATAAAGGACCAGTAATGGACTTCTGCAGGTTAAATACTTGCATTGTTATTCTAACACATCAGTTCCAAATATATTCAGAATCAAACTAGGCAGAGGTAACCTGAGGTATTCACCAACAGGTGAGCAGCTAAAGCCCCCATCATCCAACTGTGAACATCAAGTATAGGTTTAACTCATAAACCCAAAATGATTCAATTAAATTACAATATTAATTTCTGAAAACTAGTGTGACCAAACACATGTCAAATGTCACCCAGTAGGTCAAAATATGAAATAAAAAAACAACCTGTTAAAAAAACTATCCAATTATCAAGAACTATCACAGACAGTAAAGTTTTAAAACGCAATACTGAGCTGGTTTTAATACAGGGATCACGTGCCAGCAGTAATTTTTTTTTCGATTGCTAACATTAATTTGCAATATACATGTCTGTTTATTTTAGCGTGCTTACTGTTTATTGTATACATATACCCAGTGCAATTAACAGAGACAGATGGGAACAGTAAATAGAGAGATTCCACCATGAACAGTGGGTAAAGCCAGGAGACTTTGCTCATGGCTGACATCTTGCCTCTTGTCAGACACAGGTGTAACTAATAACATTAATACAGCTACCATTTAGCCATCATTAGTGTTATTAGTAACACCTGAACACCTGTGCGTTTTCTGTTATCACAGGTGTTTGCTGTGAAATAAATACTTTACAAATATAAATACAAAAAGTAAATACTGAGAGCATTTTATCCTGTACATATGAAGGTGTGCTACTATAAAAAGGATGTAAACAAGTGTGAGTGTGGATTAAATAGGGTGGGATTGGCTGCAACTAGAGATTTGAGCCATGTACAAATTGCATAGGTAGATTGAAACAAACGACGCTATGCCTCAAAGCAGCGGACAGGAGGCGCCCTTGCACCCATGAATAAGCAGAAAATGATGATGAGTGTCATACTGGAGGCAACACTGACCTGATTTTAAATCGCAAGGCTTCAATCTATCTGCCATTATGGTTTCAGTGTTCTGTGCCTGCTGTTAGGTGCGGATAACACTGCTGAGGTAAATGC
>JAVQJL010094786.1:0-16489 GCA_036024295.1 Nannoperca obscura
CCCCCCCCCCCCCGGAAAACTGCTGCTTTACACGTCCGTCCATACGAAACACATTTCAAAAGCAGGAGCCTGCACACACACACACATACACACACACACACACACACACACACACACAAACACACACACATGGTTGTTTGTGTGCCTGGCTGTGGATCAGAGGACATCAATGCTGCAGCACTAACACAAACCTTTGGAAAAATCAGCATCCTGTGGGAGCATTGAGTTGAATCCATCCATCCACAGCAGTGTGATAACACTGGGCCTGAACCCAGATACACACAAAAAGACACACAACATATTTGCACATAAACAGGCACACATAAAGCTTGCAAGTGGCTACCATACCCCCAACTCTCATAAATACACAGGGCCCCTGGGCTTTGATCACTCTTGGCCAACAAAACACTCACTAATGACTTAACAACAGAAACATGCGTTAACGACTTATTCTCACTCTTTCATAATGTTTGCCAGGTTCTGCTAGGCATTGTGCTGTTTAAAGGGGGAAACACAACCAAAAGACTCATTCTGCAAGAAGCTCTCTGTCAACAGTTGTGGCACACACAATAACATCTAGAAATAAGAAAAGATACAATGAACATCTTTCAATATTTACTGTGAGCTTCTGAGTTTAGCAGTAAAGATGCTGCCTTTGCCCTGCCTGCTTTTCATGAAAGTTTAACTGCTAGGGGAATGTTTGGGAACTGTGTTGGGTGTATAATGTCCTCTGCTATGAGACAATTCCAGGAATGGAGGATTTGCCTGATCAGTGACTCTGGTGGACTTCGAGGGATAAGGGATAAGGGAAGGGGCTTCAGGCTTGGTGAGGCAGTGTAAATGGCCAGTGAAGAAATAGGAGGTGTATTTGCAGGAATCTGTTGATTTTAATATACACTGAAGTGTTTATGCATCATCTTGGGGCTTGCATGGGCATTTGTCTGGAATCGGAGTAATTTTGTGGGGTCACTTCAACCAAATCACTTGATCCGCATGACTCAAAACCACAAAAGGAAAGTGAAAAAGTATGGGTATAGATATCATTATAATATTTTTTGTGATTTAAAAAAAAGGTTGTTGCAAATGGAATAAGACTGCATGATAAATTGCCAAAACATAAAAGGAAAAGGAAAATTTGTAATTATGTGTGTGTGTGTATTTGAACATGTTGATTCTCTGTGATGGGGTGGTTGGGTGGAGGGGGGAAGCCACTGACACTGGGGTCAGGAGTCTGACGTCACTGTCTTGTTGGTGTTTGACAGACAGGATTTCCTATCAGCAGGTTGTTTACCTGGTGCCCTGTGTGTCTGAGAGGGTGGGGTTGGGGGGGTTGAGACAAGCACCTGACCCCTGGCAACGATCCCCTACGCAGGCCACCTGGCCTCTTTTTGTCCTTGCTCCAGAGCCACCAGGATTTCTAGTCATGGCTCTAAACACAACGAGTGCTGTCTGTGCTACTGTAATTTATTTTTTGCTGCTCAAGCATTGTCTTCTTTTCAGTGTTCAGTAATAATTGTCAGTGAAGTCAGGGGGGTCAGGGTTGGATGGTAAACACATGGACAGAACTGTGTCCTACTGGGTAGAAGGAAGAGAGGAGAGAAAAATAGAAGAAGAGAAAAATCTCTTTACACCCCTCCATCAGCCCTGTGGTACCAGGAAAAGTTCAGACCTGTCACTCAGCAAAGGCAGGGGTTCTTCCATGCACACAAACACATGCAGGCCTCCCCCTTCTGAGCTCACAGTGCACACCACACACACACCTGGTTTAGTTTTGTGAGGTCTGAGGTGAGGCATAGATGGATCATTATCATAGGTCATACATGAGGCAGGCACAGAGAGCGGACGACTGATATGCACAGCGGATCTCACCGCAGTTATTCTAGGCTTCATGTTAGGCTGCTCTTTTGATTGACACTACTCATTTGGCCAAGCCTCAGCAAGTATGTATTACTTTATTTTTATTCCCATCATCAACTGATAAGAGATCTCCCACTGAGCGGGGGGTGGAAAGCTAGTTCGTGGAAATAGTGCAGTACAGTACGTATCCCCCATCCCCTCCCTGGTGACTAAACTGTTGGCTGCAAGTTTTTCCTGTTGGAGTGGGCAACAATGTCCCCAGTTGGCATTCACATTACAAGTTCAGGATATTGTAATCACAAATGAATGAACACACCCACATGGATTACCTGACCTCACCACTGACTAATTATGTCTGTACAAGGCAATAAGAGTTGGTGCTCACCATATTTTGGTTTGGGTGTGTTAGAATTTATTTATTTAAAAGGTTCTTGATTGATTAAAACATATTGTAGTTGCAGGACACCAGTCTGCTCTGTGTCTTCGATAGAAAAAGTCTGGCTGGGCCTATTACATTCCCCGATTACTTAGGGGATGTTTCAGGTTACGCAGATCAGGATGAGTGGATTAGTTACTGTCAGTGTGACCTCATAAAGAAAGCATCATTTCACATTTCTGTGTTTATTAGGTTATGTAACTGCTATTGTTTTAGTCCTCCCCCTCTCCAGGCGTGTGGATCACGTGTGTGAATTTTATGGTGTGTGCATTACAAACGTAATTTAACTCTACTCAGCAGAGTTTAGGGATCATTCTCTAAGTTTCTATAATTCATAATTTCTTGTGTAAGAGCTAATGACAGCACCAAAGTACTCCATCATCAACTTGGCTCGCTCAGAGGCTTATCAATATTAGGCTTATTGTAATGCTAATGATATGTATGTTTGTATTGAATTCCATGGGGCCACACACACTCTACACAGGTCAAAAACAAGACTTGTTTTTTGCCAAACTAACTCCAGAAACAGCACTGATGTGTGTCTAGATTCACTTACATGTGCATACACATTTGCATCATGTCACATATACAATAGGTGTCTGCAACATCGGTGGGCATGCTATTATAGATGCAAATGCAATGTTACCAGTTAAGGATTACTCTGTAGAGTGTTGGTGGGTATTTAGACCAAAAATATACACTTATTGTAAGTCACTTTGGATAAAAGCATCAGCTAAATACATTTATTATAATGTAAAATAGCCCTGTTTTAAAACATGGAGCATGGTGGGGGTGTGTTTTTTCAGGTACTGGTGAAACATTATTATAGAAGGCTGGTTTAAGAAATTCACTCATAAGTCTGAAAGCTTATCAGAAGCCAAGTCATAATATGAGACAGGATTTCATACTTCCAGAAATGTCTGTGAAATGTATCACTGTGACAATCATTTTAACTGTTGTTGTGACGATTGGGGAAACAGTGAAAATACAACTAATCTAACGTGCGATTACATGGATGTGACTGGCCACCACAGCACCTCGCTGGATTGCATTCTGACAAAAGTTGGCCCAGATTAAATTTTTTTTCTTGTGTTGGCATCCTAGATGAGCCAATGCAGTGGTCTCATTCAAATTTAAAACTTTCAACTAGGGCTAATATTGGACAGAATGCAGCATTGAACTAATGTGCTATTTTCTTTTGTAACGAGTTGTAAAACAGATTACTTAAATTAAAATTCAGTAATTATATTACAATTTCTAATCCCAGTAGTGTTGTCACGGTGTTGCCGTGCTCAATATGTTCCCTTTTGTTTCTGGTGTTTTCCCCCTCCCTCCTGTTTCCTGTGTGTTTGAGCGTGTCAGCTGGGAGGACATGGCCATCACCTGCAATCAGTCAGCACACCTGCCATCCATCATCCCATCAGCCTGCAGTATTTCAACCATGGTTTTCCACCCACTGATCGCCAGATCATTGCTTCAGTTTGTTTGGTAGTAAGCGCTCAGGTCTCCAGTACTAAGAAGTTAGTTTATGTAACTATTCTGTGATGCTAACCCTGCATTCTCCTGTGCTTCAGGTCCACTCGACCCACCTTCCTTCCCTGCTCACCTGCATTCCCTGAAGCCTGCCATCCTACCCCTCTGGACAACCCCCTCACTCACCGGCTCCCCTTTATGCTCCCTTTTTCCTCGAGTCCACAATAAACCAGTGTCTTTCACTCCTTACTCCAGTGTCTATGTCCTGCACTTGGGCTGTATCATGCATCAAATGCTCCATTACTTTGACATTTTGGGACGTTGATTGCTGTCTTACTGGAGCTGGATGAGCTAGGTTTGATATCAATTTGGTCTCTGTGCATTCATTGGACAGACGAAGCTTAGGAAACATAAATATAATACAAGGCTGCTTTTTTCGCTCCTGTTTTCTTGTCTCACTCAAACGTGCCACATAGGAATTAATCTGTTCATACGAGTGGTTCCTGCTTTGAGGGAGCTGGTCAGAGTAGCAGAAAGTAATGTAACCAGTAATAAAACGAATTACCTCTGGTGTTTAGTAATTAGTAATGTTACAAAAAGTAACAAGTGATTGATAACTTGCCCCAACACTGTGTGAATGTGACACAAAATACATCAGACAGAAAAACATACACACATGACTGTCCTGACACATTGACCCAGTAACTTTTGACCTCCAGCTGGATCCTGTGTCCGGTCCAAATCATCCTGACCTTATTTCAACCTCATCCAGGAGTCTCCATTTAGCCATCACCCTGACATCAGGCACCTCCCCATGGTAGAGGGTCTTATCTCATGTTTATAGGTTCTGTTCATTATACATGAATCAGTTACCTGCAGGCATTATTACATGACAGGATTATGTTACCAAGACCACTGTGGAGGAACAACAGTGAGTGTGCGTGTGTGTGTTCGTGAACCCAGTGGATGGATGGTTACATGGGAGATGAGTGTAAAGTAAATGAACAGCAGATGTGAGCTTTTCATGACAGCAGTTATTCAACACACACACACACAACAGATATATCTTTCACAATTCACACTCTCACCTCTGCATCTGACAACGTTCATACTCCCTTCTTCTCACACCAGTGCCTTCCATGAAAATCCCCTGTCTATAAAACAGGTGTGTGTGTGTTTGTGTGTGTAGGGTACTTCCAAGTACATGGGACTTCTGAGAATAGGCAAGAAGGATGGGAAGATGGACGAAACGGAGAAGTTCATTAGATCACAACTGGAGTAAATCAGGGGGGATGTAGAGAAACAGATGAGGAGGGAGACGAATATAGAGGACACAGGACACAAGTGTGTTTACATTACGAGGCAGTGTTTCTTTGCGATTAGCATACTTTGACAAACTATATCACCAACAAAGCCCCCGACATCACTCATAGTGCTAACCCGTGACTGGCTGACACCTCCAGTGGGACCTTAATAATGAGTCCAAGACAATTGCTAAGCCCCTGAGCTGTGTGTGTGTGTGTGTGTGTTGACCTGGATAGAAGCAATGACTATAGAACAACATATGAGATCATCCTGATTCCTCGCTGACAAGTGTTTTATCACTCAGAACCTGAGGCGAGCTACACGCCAGCTCTCTGGAGAAAGGTAACAGTTTGCTTTCCTCATTAATGCGACACAAGAATGGGGCTATTAGATTTAACTGCATCAGCATGTGGTGCAGAAGATAAGGTGTGAGAGATTGTGTGCTAGCATCTGAATGTGATTTTGTGTGTGTGTGGGTGTGTAGGTAGGATGCTGTGGGTCTGTTAAAGGCCTGTCTGTCACCACATGGCACAGTGGTGTTAAAATACCAGGACATCATTACGAAGGGCAGCATCTGATTATGGTTATGATGCATGCATTCTGTACACATGACAACTGCCTGAACTTATCCATTTTCTAAAACTTGAAATTTGTGGTAGAACAATGATCTGACACCCCTATCGGCAGGACAACATTATTTTCCATACTGTTACAAGTTATTGTTTTATGATGTGATAATGCTATATTTAAGGTCTGGTTAGGTTTAGGGAAAGATCATGTTTTGGGTAAAAAGATGACTTTGTTAAGGTTAGGGGACCTTCGTTGTCATGGTTACAATAATAAACATGAGGTAAAGGTTAGCGAATATCGTGGTCATGCTTTAAGAAACACACCAGTGACTGTCGGTTGGAAACAGGGAAACAAACTACTGTCTCCTGTTTTAAAGTCCAATACTGTATTGACCTATCCATCCACCCCGACCTTTTCCCTACATGGACTTTGTCGCTCTATAATAACGTCACCAGACTTCTTCTTGGTTTCTGTCATAATTCCTACAGCCGCTACGGCTTTACTTGAACACAAACATATGTTGTTTTAGGGCACCTGATGAAACGACTAGTGCCACTGAGGTTGTTGGGAGGACTGTCTCGCTCCACTGCATTTCAGAGGCAAATATTGTACTCTTTCCTCCACCATGTTTACTTCACAACTACTTAAAGAATTTGCAGTTGTTTCCAACCTGGGGGTTGGTTGGGATTCCCAGGTTTATGAGAGATTGATATAAGTGGTTACAAGATTATTACTTGGGTTGAAAATATTGAAAAACACATTTTGGACTTTTCTTGAATCATTGTTTTTATTCTCCCCTGTGAAATACTATTTGTTTTTAGCTCTTCAGGCAGTTATTCAAATGGCATAATCTGAGGAGGGAAAAACATTTTTCAGCTTAACTGCTGACATGCAACCTGTGATGAGAGGACACAAGTAAACATCAGTGGTGATTATAATGAGCTTATAAAACATGATGTAATGATAGAGTTTTAACCAGTCAGCAATACATGGTCCAGCAACAATATACTTTAAAATATGACTTACAAGTGAAGTACTATTCATTTTCAATCACATAAGACAAGGAAGTCACTGCACCCAGCCATGAAAAGCATATAACTTCCTGTACCACAACTTGTAATTTTTTACACTTTGTTTTTGGTACAGATTAAACATGTAAAATATAAAATGTTAATGAGTTTTAGAGGTGCTGGTAGGTAAATTTTCTTACTCTGTTGTTTTCACCCTGTTTCCAGTCTTTCTGCTAAGCTAAGCTAATTGGCTGCTGGTATTAATGTGTAAACATCAGAGTGGTATTTATTGTTATTACTCAAAATGTTGTACTTTTCCTTTAAAGGGTGAAAGTACAGAAAATTGAAGTAAATATACCCAATTAATTTAACAGTATTTGCTAGATTTGATGACACGCCTGCAATTGCAACAGCACATTTCTGCCACACAGAGGAAGGCAGAGATGGCAGAGACAGCAGGCTGACTTCTCCAGCTGTAGTTTTAACCTAATATATTTCTTCAAAGTTACCTTTGAAGTACAGCAGGAAGCTTACAGAAAATGTTCCCACTACTTGCAACACAGGATTCCAGAGATCCCTGAGTTGAGTCTTTTCAGAGTTGAGTCCCTGAAAACTGATTTGAAACAGAAACACTCCTACTAATGATGGAATGTATCTGCTGGAGAGAAAGTGGACTGGTCTTTGATTCACTTTGAAAGACCTGGTACCTGGCAGCTCACTTCTCTAGAGAGGTTTGCAGCGGGAAGCAATGGAAGGATGAAGGGAGAAAAGAGGTGACACAAGAGACCTGCCAGTGAACTCTGCATCCTGAGTAAAAGTGTCAAGTATTTTATTTTAACAACAGGAAAGCAACATGAGAGTGAGAGAGAGTTTGTCCCACATAGAGCGAACAGTCAGCAGTTTGTGTTAAGAATCAATGGAGAGTCTCTGTCACTTTCCTTTCCCTCTCAGTACCCCTGATGGCAGATGATATGCTACATCTACTGCCCCTCCCTTTTCTAATGAAGCTGGAAAACTTTAATATAAGAGTTGACTTTGAAATCACAGAATCACACATTGTTTTTATACCCCTGTGGTGTGGATTTCATCTTCTAATAGTGTGAGAGTTAAAGTTAAAGTATGACATGCTGCATTCCTGAAATTGCTATGAAACACAGTCTATTGATGCAATCATTGCACATACAGTATTTCCTCTCATACACAACACTGTCCCTGTTGATGGTTACATAATGCTCAGCTCATCTATAGGCAGGCCTAAACAGGAGCTGCTGTGTTGTTCCTTTTTGGGGTTACACTAGCATTGACTTTCATACCCAGAGAAGCACATTCATACTGCAGGATGTTTACAGTGCATGTGTGTGTCTAATGTGCAGAAATTAATGTGTGAAAAGTCAACTGACTTAGACTACTTCACTACTTCTTTTACTAGTGCTCAAGGACCACACCATTGACAACAACGAAAAGGGGTGGGGGGGGGTTGGGCGCAGTAAGCGAGAGCGAAACGAGGAGATGGTTTAGGAGGTTATTTATACAGGAGGGTGAAGCATCATAGTAACGTAATTGGGATGTGGTCCTGCTGCCGAAATTCAGCTAAATAGCGTCAATTCACTAGCAAGTACCACACCATTGACGAGAGACATTTGAAAGATTTTTTTGAACAGAGGTACAAGCTGAATGTTTAAATTGTGATGATGCCCATGGTGTGGGGAAGCTTTGTGGGGGATCTGCCGTGGCACTCGAGTACGACGAACCTCTTACTTTAGAAGAGATTGAGCAGATTTAAGATCTTTGAGATCTGACCGGATGTAACAGTGGTATGCTTGCGAGGACCAGCGGCCCATGATTTGAATTAAGTGGTCGGGGATGCAATTGCGGGAGAAATGGACGGGAGAAATGTCGGACGAGGCTAGTAATTGCAGACGTGGTGGTGGAACCAAACCGAATGATGACCTGCCCGGACTCGGAGGGGAAGAGAGGTTCTGGTGAAGTTATGCTTGGGACTTCCGGGATTGTCAGTAGTTGGCCATGGTCTCAAAGGATTCAGCGGAGATAGGATCTTGAAATAAAAGATGGGAGTAGGCTGATTGGATAGGTTAGTCTTAGTTCGCTTTGAGTAAAGTACTGGGGTGTTGTCTGAGAAATGACACGAGTCTGAAAGACAGGTGTGACGGCGTGGATCAAAGCGAAGGGTAGCGGCGGTGAATTCGGAGCGTCTGAGGAACCCAAGAAAAAGGTGAGCGATGACATGGCTTCTAGGCTTCAAGCTACATGAGGACTGCTATATCCGGAGTGGATGGTGTATATGCAAGCGGAGAGCAAGTCTGTGGTAAGCGGGAGGTGGCAAGGATTTGGTGCCGGTTCTTTGCGTAGACATCCTCTGAGCGAGGCAGATAGCTGAGGGTGGCTAAAGCTATCGTCGGGCTGCCGGTTTATTAATGAGAGAAGGGTAATGGCGCTTGGTAAACATTTATGGTAAGTGTTTTGATGGCCATTTCGGATTGGGCGTGGGAATAGAAACGTGTAATGGTGGCGAGATTGAGCGATAATAAGTGAATGTTGTGAGAGTGGTGGAAACTCTCTGAGTTGTCCAGTAAGACCGAAAGCGCCAATGGCGATATGCTGTTAAGGACGGAGTGCCAATCGGAGGTATTAAGGCCATATTTACGGGTTGAACGTCAGTGCAGAATATGGAGGAATGGCGTTGGTCGGTATCTGCCAAAAGATCCAAGCGTCTGGTGTCTTCGACTGTTAATTTGTCGGAGTATGCAAGGATGGATTGTGGGACCCACAAGATGGCTGCGGCTATTGTGGGGTAGATTCTGAAGAGCGCAGAGGAAGTGACCTGACGTTTATTTGCCAACTCTGGGGGTTATTCTGCTGCTAATCATTTCTGGTTGTACAACCCCCAAAAGCTGGCAGAAGGAGCGGCGTCAGCATACGGCTGATCATGAGGGTGAGTCAGTTGGTCAACATGGAAGAAGTGATCCCATTCCAGTTGGCGAGAAGACTGGGCGAAAGAGGGACAGTTCCAGCTGAGCAGGAACTGTCCAGGGAGAACACTGAAGAGTGACGGGATGAAAGGAGCGGTTAACGGCAAGTAAGGTTTGCCCTCTGGGATGGTACTGCGGGGGGGTGCTGACAACATGATCTATATGCCATTTGATAAGGGGAAAGCGACTGATGTGGTTGGTGATGGCCGTTTGGAAAGTATGGATGCCGGTGGGATAAAGCTAAAGCTTTTAATTGGGCTCGATGACTTAATGAGGACGGAAATGAAGCGTGAAGAGGCCTGGTGGGATGGGAACTGCAAAGGGAGCGTGGTAGGACTGTGCGAGTGGCAACGATACGGCGATTAATTAATTATCCAGATTGCCCCAGTTCGCGTCCTTGTAGAACTGGGGGGACAGGCGGTGGCTTTGGAAACACGAGCACGCACTGCAGGAGTGACCTCTCTGGGATGGGTGGGAGGGCTCTCTGATGGCCTTTTTGCCCTTTGAGGAATCTGTTGGCGGCGGTTGTTGAAGAGAAGGCGTGATCTAGCGAGCGAGATTTATGCAATTACCGTCCGTGGGAACTGGGTACGGGGGATGGAAGGATGTAGTTGGTAGTTGCCTGCTGGGCTGACAAACAGAAGGCCAGAAAAGGCGATGCCTTGCCAAGGCTCGAGGAGGGAGAGTTAGTGTCTGCATCCTGGTGCCGAGGCTCGCGGCGAACAAAGCTGGTAGGAGCGGGGGATGAAAGATCTTGGCATCCCAGTGCCAAGAACCCTGGACAAGCAAGCCAATGTGGTTGCCGGAGGGGAGCGGCCAGGGCACTGGCGTCCTGGTACCCGAGGCTGTCAGAGCCGGGGAACGGAGGATCCTGGCATCCCGGTGTGCGTGGTGACGTCACCCGTAAGCACACTGGTGTAAACAGAGCCGGCGTTGTCCTTCTGGGCGAAGGAGTCAGGTATCGTGGTGGCGGCAGCGATATACTGCCCTTGCAGTCCTTGTTCTCTGATGAGGATGCTGGGCCAGGAGACAAGGATGGGTTGTAGTGGTCTGTCATGTCGAGAAGAGATGAACCGAGCGGGATATGGACCCAGGAAGAGACAGTGTACAAACTTTCTGAACTTGCCCGCTTCCTGGACGGCTTTTACGCTTATGGAAAACGGGGTCTCGGGCACTGATGCATTGGAGAAGTGTCCGCTTTTGTTACTGGGGCTGCTAGCATGGATCGATGGAACCTTGGAGCGTGGAACAGGACGTCGTCCGACAGGGAGAAGGAAACGAATTACTTGATGTCAATTCTGCTAAATAGTGTCAATAGTCATGTGCTGCAGTGGGCCTGTTCATCCTGACAGAAATATAGAGCAGCATGATGAGGTTATGACTGCTGGAGAGTAAGGAGAGGGTTAACCTGGACCACCTAATCTAAACTCAAATCACACATGCAATACAGCCAGAGATCCAACAGCCTCCTTTTCACTTCTGTTCAGGCATGCATGCAGGCTCTCACACTTTGTGTCTCTCTGCCCACAAACGCATGCTATGTACATGTGTATGGAGTTAAAAGCACACACTGAAACATGCATCTACATGCTAATCCACATACTTGAAAAACACTCACGCACACACACATTTAGTCCTACGAGGCAGGAGGACAGCCTGTGCTGTTTATCTTGGCAATAGACACAGCAAAGACTGCTGGGGGATATGCAGCAGCTCAGTGGTCAAACAGAGCCGGCCCTGCCCTGAGTACCGAACACAGAGGAATACACACAGGACACTTTTCAATCCATCTTCCTCTCCGAAATGCTCTAACAGAATCGGACACATCGCTAATGTATGGTTGAGTATGAAGAGGAAGGATACTGCACAGTAACTGCTCAAGGCCACACAAACTGTCCGGCCTGTGTGCTCTTGTCAGTTGCCAGTGGTTGATCTCAGTCCCGTTAGTATAACTCAGTCTGACATAAAACTTCTTGATGGTAGGAAACATATAGACAGTAGGACAATAGACAGTGGAAATACAAAAACTCTCCTCTGCTGCATAAGGACAAGAGTCACCCTCTTCCTCTCTGTTTCCTCTTTGTGTGTTTACCCCCCCGCCCCAGCTCCTCTCATGTAGCCTATAAGTATTCTCCCGCCTGTATTATGACATTCTTTGCCTCCATCTTGCTTTTAATTTTCTTATTATGGCATGAATCCTTTTTTGCTTTGTAATATTTTTTAACATTTCCCTTTTCCTCTTCACTCATCTTTGGCTTTGCAGTGTTATTCCTCTCTTTCTCTTCTTTAACAGCTCATGTGCCTACTCTTCCCTGAGCATCTGCAAACCACAGAATGTGTGTGTGCACTAGTCTGATCGTTCTGTCAGATGTGTGTGTGTGTGTGTGTTATATTCTTAGGCTCGCAATTGACTGTGGTTAAATGTGTTGATCTCTAAATGAGGCCTTTATACATCAGGGTCCGATACATACAGTGAGATAAAGTGCTATTGTAGGCGATATACATAGGTTGATAAACTATCTTTAGTTTCAGATTCAGCGACACTGTTGCAGCCTGTTGGATTTTTATCAGTACTACAGTGTGGTGGCAAGTAGCAATGGTTATGTCATTTATTATATTAATATCTTAAATTTAAAATGCAGTTTATTTTTAGCCAGTCTAGCAGCATGGCTGTTTGGCTCTACAGAACCTTTTCATCTCTTCCAGCTCATTGTTTTGGTTTTTGCTTCCATTCTCATCAGCCTCATTTCTAGGCACAGCAGACAGTTCTGATAAATCCACTCAACTCTACTTAACCAGCACCAAACAGCAAGACTGCCCCATAAAGTGATCATTGCTTTGTCTGAAATCAGTCATTATTCACATTATTTACAGTATATTAAAGTTTCCTATTTTTAGTGCAGGGCTATTATGTACTCAAATGATCCCACATTGCAACACAGAAACACATATGTAGGCCTACTTTTTTAAGATTCAGCTCCTGCTCCGATCCCACACACTCCTCTGTCAAACAGTATGTGTTAACAAGTACTTGCTGTTAAAAACAATAAAGTGATTAAAAGAAATTAGAAAAGACACGAGAGTAGTTTTCACAATTAATAGATGACTTCCTCCTCTTTATCTCGCCTTGGAGATCCTGCAGATCAAAAGTGAATACAGACAGCTCACTGATTGAGTTTTGAAGCACTTACTTCACTGACAACAGGTTACTTGACATCGACGTCCAGACTGAACACAGACCCTCGACACAGACATATTCAGCTTTGAAGTCCTCACTGTGGTCATAAATTGATGAAAACTTTAATGGCAGCAATGAAGCTAGCAAAAAGAAAAACAAATGTGGGCTTCATCTTCAAGGGCCCAGAAGTAATTGTTTCTGAATGCTTTGACCTTGAGCCAGTAAACTCAGGTTGAACAGCTATAAAAGAGGCAAGGTCATTGTGGAACAAACAAAAAAGCGTGCAGCAAACATATGTCTTCTCTAGATAACTAAATTACTCCAACAGCAAGATGCAAAGTTGCATATGACAAAATAGTAGTAATGCACCTTATTCACGTATACATTCACTTCATTTTTGGGATCTATATACCTCTAAGCGTGCTGGTGTGTGCTGTTAACGAGTCAGTGTGAGGCTGAAGGGTGTACGAAAGCTCTTTTAATGACTAACAGGCCAGTGTAGCTCGTGGCCATCCAGAAAATGTTTATTTTGATGGATAAGCCAAGAGCAGCCAGCTGGTTTGAGTTGGGAACAATACTGGAGATTCAGCCTGCATATGGCTTTGATTTCGCCCTCCCTCCTCCTCAGATTCTCAATCCCCTTTCTCCATCATCCCCTTGTCTCTCTCCACAGGCCACTATTGCCTGTATCTTTATTTCCTGGGAATCCTGCTATCCATCCTATCCCTCACCTCACGACCACTCTAATATTTATTTATTTTTGTTCTGTCACCCTCCCTTACTTCCCTACAAGCCCCTTATGATTTGGAGCTGATAAAGTAATAAATGACTCACACAAGTGCATCATGTTTTATTGTTAAAAATTAATAGAACAGAAACTGTTGGGTAATCCTTGAATTAATGGCCCCTCTGCTCTATTGTCCACTCTCTGGGAGAGCAGAGGTGCTAATTGGTCTTTGTAGCATATCAATCCTGGTTTTATCTGTGTTGGAGCTAATGATACAAGGGAATAAAAAGTACTGGTGCACTTATGAAGATTTTGCAGTATCTTAGTAGAATTGAATCGCTTGTACCTGAACAGGCTGCTGTTTGATTGTGTACAAACTGCAACAAGAGGGCTCCGTCAGCCAGATGAGAACTGTGGATGTGTGCCTGCATGCATGCATGAATGAATGTGTAGTGTGTATATGCATCTGCGACACTATCCATCTTTTGCCACAGTGCTGGTGACTGCTGGGTGCCTGGTCAGCTTAAACCTCTCGTGTTTCACAGTGCAGGCTGTGGTGGAGCTCCTCTCACTCTGCGGTCAGTCTGTGGTCAGTGGCCTCCTCCTCACACAGGATCAACTAGAGTGGGGGTTTTCCCTCAGTTTCCTGTTTCAAACCTACATACACACAGGCACAAACATCCAAACACAAGCCCACATGTGGACATGCATGCATGCAAATCACATATGGGATGAGAAGACATTTGGTTCTGTGGTGAGCCCATTAGTTTTGTGAAATGGCGTATATCAAACATTGTGGTGGTGCAAGGGCATTTCCCTGGCAGTGCGACATTCTCATTGGTCCACCAGAAGTTTCACACTTCGGAGTCTGAGTCCAGACTGGATGCTATCGGATTGATTGCCATGATACTTTGTACAGACATTCATGCTTCCCAGAGGGTGAATCCTACTGACTTTGGTGATCCCCGGACTGTTTTCATCGAGCGCCACAAGCAGGTTGATATTTTTGTGGTTTTGAGTGAAATGTCTCAACATCTATTGGATGGCTTGCCATTTGGTATACACCAGAAGTGGTTTGTCTGTGGTGTGAACGTAATCTGACTTCAGTTTACCCCAATATGAGGTGTACTTTGCACGTTTGAGCTAAATTACTTCCCTTCCAGGTGTGCTTTGCATATGGGATGCAGATGAGCAAAACAGTTGCTAGATGGATAATGAGATCTGACCTGAAGTTTCATTCAATGTATGCTGCCTTCTCGATATTAGGGCAGGCCCTTGTTTCTGTGTTTACTGTCTTGCTCCCACCCTAGACACATCTAACCAATGAGCGGAGTGAATGTTCTCACGTGGCTTGTAGTGACGCATTTTGGTTTGCTTGCATTTTTTTCTGTGTGAAAATAAACCAAGATGAAAAACACATAAACTTTATCAACTAATCCACTGATTGTGACCAGAGCAAACAAACTACAGTGTAGGTTTGAATATGTCCTTAGTCTGGAATGGCTGGTTCCCTATTTATTAAACCCCTTACCACTGCTAACTCCATCTGTGGTGCTGCAGAGGGTGTAGACAGCCATGTGTCTCCACCAATACACCATGAGTTACCAGCTGCTTCTTCAGGAGGCCATTATATTTGTGGAGGGTCACGCTATGCCCTTCCGATGCCACCTCATTCTGTACAGGCTCTCCAACCAACCAGCAGGAGTCACTACTGCAGCAAAAAGGACACCAACGTTGGCAGGCCAGTTACAGAGCTTCTGCCCAGAAGCATGGTGGGATCCATGATTGGGCAACAGCAGGGTTTGACATCAAAGTTTGTGTTGACTGATACATTTTGACAATTACATGTTGAGCTGAAAAAGCTCTGGCAAGTCTGCCCCATAATCGTCTACACAGATACATTTGTGTATGTGTGTGTGTGTGAACACACTGCTGAACGTTCGACTCAACTGTACCGTTACCTTAGGGATTAGAGAATTAGGTTTCATTGGAGACATATTTGTGTCCTGAATTTATTGTTTTGAATAAAATTACATTTTGGGTCAGAGTCATGATAGAGTGAAGTCAGACAAACAACCCTTGGGTCCTCACTACACACACACACACACACACACACACACACACACACACAAAATAAAGTGTAAAAAAAATAAAGTATGTCATGTTGCTCAATCTGTGTTGAATTAGGTGAGCATTCATTTCTGAATCAAGAGTCAAAATGAGAGTGAATGAGATTAGAGAGTGAATAAAATGGGGGAGGGAGAAAATGGCGGTGGTCTATTTTGTGAGTAAAAACAACACCATCAACCCCTCCAGTATTTGTTTGTGTTCTTGGCTATTGGTTTTTCTTGGTGTTAAAATCTTTGCTGAGCCAACTTGAATACTTTGTCCCACCAAAGATAGCACTTTCACACAAGCACATACATGTACACACACACACCCACACAAATTCTTTCTCTGAACACATGACTAAATGTATTAATAATCAATTAGATTGTGGTTTGATTCAGTCTCTCTCTGTGTACATACAAACAATAGTTTGATTCTGATTGAATCCAGATTCCATGTGGATCTCATTTCTCTTTCAATAATGTTTTCCATTCTGTGGCTTTCATTACAATACTAAGCAAGACATCTGTAAAACACACACAGCACGCTACATAACCATACCATCCAGCTCGAGCGGCTGACTTGCTATCGAACAGACAGAGTTCCTGTCGGAAGAACCTCCAGCACATTGTGAGGGCAGCTGAGAAGATCGTCGACAGCACACGCCTCTCCCGAAAATCCATCTGCATTGCAATGGACCCCACCCACCCGTCACAGAGCTTCTTCAACCTGCTGCCATCAGGAAGGAGACTGCAGAGCCTGCGAGCCAGGACCAACAGACTGAAGGACAGCTTCCTGTCAGGATGCTGAACTCTCTCCCTGCTCTTCACTTAC
>JAVQJL010094788.1:0-36078 GCA_036024295.1 Nannoperca obscura
AAAAAGAAAAACAATATATAAAAAAGAAAAACAATATAAAAGGTGCAGTTGTGCAAAATGGCAGTGTGTGACATACATTGTGCAGTTTGTACACACTTAGGTCCACATATATATGTCGCAGACATATATATATATGTCAGAGGACCTCCAGTTAAGGGTTGGCAAGGCAACTGGTCACCAATTAACAAAAACCAATTGTGTCTCCAAATGTGCTTCTTGAAGTTTTCCATTATATTTAATTATGCAATAAATGTAAAAGACCATTGTACTCTTATAAAGGTGGTTGTGGCCTATTCTGTAAACTGTGCTTACATAGGTTTTACCTTCATTATGTGTGTGATCCTGATCATCCTGGTTTTGTTCCAGATTGCTGTGGAAACAAGGGCCATAATCTCCTGGATGAAAAGCCATCCATTTGTGTTGGGTGCAAACTTCCAGGGCGGGGAGACAGTTGTGGCCTACCCTTATGACAGCTTACGTCTCAACAAGCCTACCGAGAGTCAGAAACCCCACAGCCGCAAGAAGAGACAGTATGACTCGTTTTCTCCTGTTCCTGCTGTGTTCTGTAGTAGTTTCCCTGTTTTACACTTACATATTTATTTCCTAAACTCTTACTTTCCCTCCTCCTTTCTCCTGCATACCTCTCCATGAACCACTCACAGTTACAACCATGTTAAATAGTTCAACTAGGATAATTTCTTACAGGTATGAGGAAGAAGGTTTTGATGTGACAGAGTGGGGAAGGGGCTACCAAGAGGAGCCAGAAGAAGAGTGGAGAGGAAGGGGGTATGCTGAGCCAGAAGAGGAGTGGAGGGGCCATGGCTATGACCATGGTTATGAGCACGGCTATGACCACTCCCAAGCCCACGCCCATGACAATGACCACGACCACGACCAAAGTTATAACCAAGGTTATGGCCAAAGAGAGGAAGAAGAGGATGACAGAGGAAGAAGCGCTGGCTACCAGTACACTGAGCCCGAGGATGAGCCTCGGGTGATTGCAGATGAGTCCCTCTTCAGGTGGCTGGCTGTCTCCTACGCCTCCACACACCTGACCATGACACACAACTTCTACAGCTCCTGCCACGGAGACACGGCTATAGGGGGCCACGGCCTCGTCAACCGGGCCAAATGGAAGCCAATCACAGGAAGTAAGTAGAGGCCTGTGGGTTTATCACATTTTGCAGGTATTTTAACTTTCTGCATGTATTTATAACACACCCTGGTGGACAATGTGGGCATTGCAAGCTCTGAGGTTAATGTATGTGTTCATCCCACTCTAGGCATGAATGATTTCAGCTACTTGCACACCAACTGTTTTGAGTTGTCCATATTCCTGGGATGTGATAAGTTCCCTCATCAGAGTGAGCTGGCGTACGAGTGGGAGAAGAACAGAGAAGCAATGTTGATCTTCATGGAGCAGGTCAGTCGTCACACACTCACACAACTACAACATCGTACTGAACATAGTGAGGAAGTACTATAATTAAACTTCAACATTACTTAGATCAAAGTAGCTCTTTTGAAGGCTGCTTTGTTACCAACATTAGGCCAAATGTAACCCATCCTATAGTAATTATAATATCATGTGGCCACTTGCCCAATAAGACAACCTGACCAATTCAATTTACCAACAAATCCCTCTCATATTTAGTCATCCTCATGCTTTTAGTGACGTGGCTCTAGGGATAGCAATGTCAATCTGATGTGTCAGCCGGTTGGTCCCCCACTTTAGGTGTGATTGAAATCTCTCCGTTTAGGTGCATCGTGGCATCAGGGGCATTGTGAAGGATCAGCAGGGGAACCCCATTGCAAATGCCACTGTGTCTGTAGAGGGGATAAACCATGATGTCACTACAGGTCTGGTGAAAGTCTTTCCCTCTCTCATTATATGTTTTAACAAAGGTGCTTTGAAACACAATATAGCACCCATATGCTTAAAACAAAATGGCTGTCCACTCTTTGTCATTGTAGCACCAACAGGGGACTACTGGCGGCTGCTTAACCCGGGGGAGTATCGTGTGACGGCTCGAGCTGAGGGCTTCTCCCCTGTGACCAAACTCTGCGTGGTGGGTTACCAGTCAGGAGCCACCGCCTGCAGCTTCAACCTGGCCAAGTCCAACTGGGACCGCATTAAACAGGTAAGGCTCTGCCATCCTGAACTGAACACACCCTCATACTTGTATATCCAGTACTTAATCAAGTGTCTTATTTTCTCCTCAGATCATGGCCCTTCGTGGCAGCAAGCCAATTCGACTCAGCTATAGCAACACCAGAGCACAGTACCCTGCAGTTTCTAACAGCAACAGGCGTGTGGTTGACGGCAACAGTGGGTATTCACAGAATTCACGACTCAACGCTGAAAGGCAGAAGCGGATCAGGATAGCTCGTCTCCGTCGCCTTCGGCTGCAGAGATTAATGAGGTTAAGATTGATGACGACGACAACACTACCCCCGACAACAACCACAATTCCAACAACGCCAGAGGCCACCACATCCTGGTATGACTCTTGGGTCACAGGTGAGGGACAGTCTTCAACAGACTCCATCCTGGATTATAACTATGAGTACAAGATTGATGACTATTAAACTAAAACACACACGATTCAGTAAACACACAACCATCCTCTCATTCTTGTAGTTCTCAATGCCACGTTGTACTTCAAGCAGGTTGATGAAGAATCCAACGAGGAATCCTGTCTTTGTACAACATATAAGCAATGGGAATGTACAGAATATTAACTATATCAATTGTATAAAGATCTATTACTTAACAAATTGAACTTGTTGATTAGTGGAATTTCAGTTCGAGTGTTCACCCTTTCTGACTAGTTATTCTGTCTTTTTAATGAACACACTTTGCTTCATGAAAAGATTTGTTTTTTATTGTGGATGCACATTAACAAAAGTCCTGACTTTTTTTTTTTTTTTCTACAAAGTTGAATTATTTACACTGTCTTCCTCCATGGCAGAAATATTTTTTACAGTCACTAAAGGTTTAAAAAGCAGTTGTTTAAAGTTGGTATCAGAGTCAGAGGAGTTCTTCTGTCATTTTTCCTCATACAAAGCTGGGGTAGAGTTATTTTTCAAATAAAGGCTTGTTAATATACAACGCTTGTCTTCTCTTTTCTTTTGCACCTTTGAGAACACGGGTTTCTGTAAACAGCATTTCATTGACTTTTATGATACTGGACAACATCAGTGTAGCAAAGACTGTAATTCTTGGCCCAATGTTGATGAGATCAGTCTGTGGTCAGGAGACATTAGTCTCAATATGCATCAATAGTGTCCGAGAAGGGTCAACATGTACAGTCAACACTGTATGTGGATGTGAACCCTCAGTGGCTGATGTTCATCTCACTTTCCTCATCGTCTTCAGCGGAGAAGGCAGAGAAGCTGACCGGCTCGCATTCAAGAGTACGCAAATTGACCAGGCAAGCTGTTTGGGTGCTGCTGAACTCTGGAATAGTAACCAAAAGGACTTCCTGGCCCTCAACACCTGGCAGGAAGAAGAAGAAGAAATATATTGGCACATTAGTGGGAAAGAAAACAGACAAGAATGGTGTAAATATTTTGTCCATTTGGAGTCTCAAGAAAGACTACAGTGATCATCCAACAAGTTTACACATCACACACTGACCTTTGATGAGCTTGGACTCAAAGGTCGGGGCGTTGCCACTGAAGTAAACGTGGGGACACTCTTCCAAGATGAAAGGGTCTTTTTGGTAAAATGGGTAACATCCTGACACAAAATGTACAGAAAAACAGGGTGAATAATTTGAAACGCCATCAGCCAGAAGTTTTGTGTTTCATTCTGCATCAAGTTGTCTGACTAACCTAGAGTGTCGGGTGCCGTAGGGGCCAGGTGTCTGAGTCGCAGCGTTTCCTCCAGTATTTCCAGGTGACTGTCCAGGCTGCTGTACTTCTGAATGTCACAGACATTCTGGCCCGATGTACCCAGGAACCTTGGTGGAAACACGGACACGGACACGGACACACACACAACCCAGGAACGTAAAGATCTGCACACTTGCTTGGGATTCAAAGCTAAATGCAAGATGGAAGATAGTGACTGTGTATGGTGTTGCTTACCTCACACCATCAATGTTAGCTAGGTATGGATTGGACGCCAACTGTAGTGTGGGGTACACCGAGGACAAGGGGAACATACAGCGGTGGAGAGGCTGCTGCGGGAGGGTGTAGTTGGTTGGGTCATACTGGCCCGGCATTACATCTACTGGAACTGAGGCCTAGCACAGCAGGAGGCAGTGACACAGTGACACTCACATCAATACATTTTATTTGTTAGTGATTTTTCCTTACACCAGTGCCGAGCCATTTTTGGTCACAGGCATTCATTATAACAAATGCTTATGATCTGGGAACAACAATTACATTTTCATTTTCAATAATTCAGTCAACCATTTTTTCATTTAAAAATCAATGAATCCTTTAGTCTATAAAATGGTAAAATAAATATGAGTCTTAAGTGATGTCTCTAAATAGTTTATTTTGCCCAACAGTCCAAAATGGTATTCAGGTTAGACTGATGAAAACATTTTTTTAAAAAGAAGGGAAAAAGGTAAATTCTCGCGTTTGAGAACCAGCAGTTTGGCATTTTTGTCTTAACAAATAAATTATTTATGAGTTATATATATGTTTGTTTGTTTGTTTGCTTGTTTGTTTGTTTGTTAAATCAATTAATTGATTAATCGACTGTTTCATTATTTTATGTCACTCTGGACATGAGTAGCAGATAATATTAAGTACTAAAAAGACTACTATTAAATATATATTTATATGTAATTTTATATTGATATAACCACAATTTAGCACATTTTCTGGATAATCTACTAAAAAACTGTTTATGGATCAGACAGGAATAACACCACCAATGACACTGAAGAGATAGCCACCACAGTGTAAACAACAAGGCAAAATCTCTGCTGGTATAGAAGGTGTACTGTGTATCTACTCACAGCATATGAATGCATAAAGAGAGGCAGACTCACCACCAGCTGAAGCAGCAGCTCATCCAGCAGACGAATGGCCTCCACGCTGCCGGCCTGAGTCTTCTTGGTGAGGTACTTGGCCTTCACACATACAGAGAGGGTAAATCAGGAATTTGAATGTTTTTAAGTGAGCCAGTTCACGTGTTGCTTCTAATAAGAGATGTATGCAAACAAATGGGTGACATGTTTAAACCAGTCCCGGTTACCTTTGTTGATGCGTCCTTGTCCTGGGTGCCTTGGCTTAGGAGGTTTCCAGCCAGTAGGACCCTGGAAATTTTTGCCGCCCCACTCTGCTCCCCCTGGTCACCAAGCTGACCGGTTACCATGTCAACCAGCAACTGTAACCCCAGCATGCTGTCGGCATGACTACTGCCGAGACCAAGTCCTGAGGCCAAGAGCACGAACCTGGATGAGGACAGACAGCGGAATTAGAATATATTATCACAAAAGGCTGGGATTTAAGCTGTGTGTGTGTGTGTGTGTGTGTGTGTGTGTGTGTGTGTATGTGTGTGTGTGTGTGTGTGTGTGTGTGTTTACTTGTCAGAGCTGAGCGCAGGTCTCGGTGTCTGCAGAGGAACATCCGCCATGCAAAACTCCTCCGCTGTGAACTTCCCATCGTTCTTCTCTGCTCCATATATTGCAACGACACTACCTGAAAGAGAAAGAGAAGAGATGCCATGACATACAAGAGACACAGCTGTATTTGAGCGATGCAATAACACTGTGATCCTTTAGTGATGTGATAGTGACATCGTTTTAAAGTGCCTTGACTTAGAGAAAAGCCCTAACCTGTGACACACTTGTCTCTGTCAATATTGCCCTCCAGTTTGATCCTTTGCAGCTCGTCCTCCAGAATCAGCTCATCTGCTTCGCTGATGTATTTGGTCCGTGCAGGCTGAGGCAGCAGGTTGTGCTGAAGGAGAGAGGAAGACAAAAGACATGACACCTGTCAGCAGTTGTTTTCATTTTGTCTGGGATCAGCTGCTGAATTTAGCATGACTGCCGACCTCATCGCTGATCTCTCTCAGAATAGATGGCTGCAAGTCCATACGCTTAAACAAGGTTCCCACAATGCAACACTGCTCTCCTGTCTGAAGATCACATAGCTTCCTGATGAGCACATCTGGTCCTGACAGACAGAGACAAAAATAGACAACAGATTAGAAAATACATGGAAGTATAATTCAGATTCTTTAGAGTCACAGATGTAGGTACAAGTGTCCTGAGCTTACCCCACTTCTGCTGTGCTCTCTTCGAGAGTAAGGGCCTCATCTGCATGAGTCGTGCTGCGTAAATATGAGCATACTGGCGACTGAAACTCCTCTCCCCGACACTGTAGCGCTCAGAGCAGGGACTGTAGGCCAGCGACATCCTCTCAAACACCGGGCCCTGGTCCTCGGAGGCAGGGCGGCAGAGCAGAGAGGAGCCCTCCGGCTGGGCGCTCAGGTCGGAGAACATGACTGTCCAGAAGCAGAGGAGACGTTACTAGAAATGTAACGTCTCAATGACCGCCGTGCACGTTCATAAAGTGGTTTAAATATGCTAACTAAGCGTTAATGACAGATAGTATCTGTCTGAGTTCTTTCAAAACATGCCGACCTTTTAAAGAATGTCACAGATTGAACGACCTTACCTTAGAATAGGGAATCCAAGCTTCTGCTACTACCCTTAAATGAGGTATTAAGTTATATTTTCAGATGTAGCTGTTTTTGTTCCTTGTCAGCGAGCATTAGAAACAAACTCCCGCGAAATCACCCACTTAACAGCACTAGGTTTTTTTCAAGGCGAACTCGTATTCTCGCGAGAAACCGTGCACGGTCAAAAAATTGAATATTAGACTAACACAAAAACGTAACGTACCATAAACCTTAACACATTGCATATATCATTAAGAGGCAATGGGGGATAGAGACCATATATAACATACGATTTTCCAAAAGCTGAGACCGGTCTTAATTTTCTGTTTTTCTCGAACCGTCGCACAGAGGCGACGTCACAGATTTATATACTTAAGTCGCATTGAAATGAGATCACAATAGCGTAGCTGCAGCACGCAGTCTCGCCATTTTCGCAGCTCTTTGTGCGCCACAGTCTACGAAGAGTTTGCGTCTTTTTATCGAGCGATTCGTCGACTCGGGTTTTAATTCTGTTGCAAAAAATGCAAGGAAACAGAGCCCCCCAGCAGAACCACGGCCCCAACCGCCCGGGAGAGCAGAAAAAACCCGGCGGGACAAACACTAACGGCCAGCAGCCTGAACACAGCGATCGTACCAAAATCAATGAGGCCTTAACCCTGGACCTGCAAAGCTTCAGGAAGCCCGGGGAGAAAACCTTCACCCAGCGCAGCAGGCTGTTTGTAGGAAACCTACCAACCGGAGTTACCGAGGATGACCTCGAGAAGCTGTTCGCCAAGTACGGCAAGGCCAACGAGATTTTTATTAACAAGGAAAGAGGCTTCGGCTTCATCCGGCTGGAGACCAGGATCATAGCAGAGATCGCCAGAGCCGAGCTGGATGACACTCCGTTCAGAGGCAGACCCATACGGGTGAGGTTTGCAACACACGGTGCTGCTTTAACTGTGAAAAATCTGCCAGATTTCGTGTCCAACGAGCTGCTGGAGGAGGCCTTCGCCGTGTTTGGTCAGATAGAAAGAGCGGTGGTCATAGTGGATGACAGGGGGAGGCCCACAGGGAAGGGAATAGTGGAGTACACCTCAAAGCCAGCTGCAAGGAAGGCTTTGGATAAGTGTGGTGATAGTGCCTATCTTCTCACAGCTTTCCCTCGACCCATCACAGTGGAACCTATGGAACAGTATGATGAAGAGGAGGGACTGTCAGAAAAGCTCATTAACAAAAACCAGCAGTATCACAAAGAGCGCGAGCAGCCACCACGATTTGCTCAGCCGGGCTCCTTTGAGTACGAGTATGCCATGCGTTGGAAGGCTCTGATGGAGATGGAGAAGCAACAGTACGAAATGGTGGACCGCAACATGAAGGAGGCTCAGGAGAAGCTGGAGGCTGAGATGGGGGCGGCCAGGCACGAGCATCAGGTGATGCTGATGAGGCAGGACCTGCTGAGGCGGCAGGAGGAGCTGCGCAGGATGGAGGAGCTCCACAGCCAGGAGGTGCAGAAGAGGAAACAGGCCGAGCTCCGGCAGGAGGAGGAACGCCGGAGGAGAGAGGAGGAGATGAGGATGCGCAACGAGGAGATGATAAAGAGGCAGCAGGAGGGCTTCAGAGGCAACTTCTCTGAAAACAGGGAGCAAGACATGAGGATGCACATGGGCAACCACGGGATGAACAGAAACTCGCTCGGTGGCAATTCTGGTCCTTCTGGTACTCCCGGCATGGCTGCTGAGAACGCACCAATAATGCCAGGGCCAGGAAACAACAACATGCCCGGAGGAGGCCAGAGTGGCTTCCCCAGAGGCCTCCCTGGGCCTGGAGACTATGGACCTAACAAGCAACGCAGATTTTGAATCGCAAGTTTTTGTTTTTTTTTCCTTTTTTTCCCCCTTTTCATACTCCTTGTATTTTAAAGTTCAGGTAGTCAGTGTTACTTTTTGAACTTTGAAAACTGTTGCATGTTTGTTTTTTTTCTACTTTTATGTTTTAGTACTAAAATGTCATAACTCCAAATGAGCCATGTGTTTTGTTTTTCACCTTCAATGTGTTTTTCATAGGAATAGAAAATGTTTGTGTCCTGGACATGTTGACTTTTCTGGAATAAATTCATGATTCTTTAAGAATTTTGTTTGACATTAAAGATTTCTCTATGTCCTTCAAAGCGAAATGTGACACCATCTCAGCATGTTCAGTTTTTATTCACAAAACTGACCAAATAAAACACGTTTTATCTTCATGGTAATGCATGTCAAAATCTGGGTCTTGGTTCAGTGTGCAATCATTGCTGTCAACTGGATTTCTGGCACTGATTAAAGTATTGATTTAAATGGCACTGATGAATCAGTGAGCATATAATGTCACAACATCATCTCTATGGAGAACATGCTGCAAAAAAAAAGTCATGAAAAGTAAAGCGAGAGCAGTACAAACGGTAACATGCCGTATGTAGCTGTAATTATACTTTTGCTTTTACACAAATACAGTTAGTAATTAATTGCTGATTGATTAATTATTGATTAGAAGAGGTTCAGATGTGTTTACCATGCTGTGATGCATTTGTGAGTGGCCATATAGTGATGCCACACCCCCATCAAACAGATCTCTGTCATACAGCACCAGTCAAAAGTTTGGACACACTTTCCCATGCACTTGAATGGGAAAGTGTCCAAACTTTTGACTGGGGCTGTATGTTCTCATGGTATTTCATAGCAGGAAAAGCACCATTATTAATGTAAAAATGGCACCAATACATTAAGATGTTTCCCCTGCTATGGCTACATAAAGTGTGTGCTGTTAAGAGGCCTATAATGCTCACTGCTTTTTATTGACAGCTGCCTTCCTTGTCAATTCACCACTCATCCGCAAGACTCATCCGCCGTGGAGCCGATGAGGAATCAGGGAGTTGGTTATCGCTGATAAAGCACAGTCCAGACACTCATGTCCACTCAGTAAACATGACACTGAGGGTAATGACACCTGCATATCTTCACAGTGACAACCACCGAATATATAAACAGTGTCAACAAGTCGCTGTATCTAACGCTGACTAATGAGGCACAGGGAAATCCACAGTAGGAGGAAGTAATAAGCTAGTCTTTTTTTTTTCTTTAGATTTATTAAATGGTATGGATGAGGCTTACCACACCAGGAAATTCCCTGTGGTTTCAAGTAAGTTACTACTCGTGCAAAAGTAAGCTACAACTTCATGGACAGCTCTGTAAACTGCTTAATTTACTAAAAGTTTAAAGGTCAAACTTCCATCTATCCCTACAGAAATATTAAAGGTTTTCAGCTCGCTCCTAGTGCTGATTTCAGTACTGATCCATGCCACATCAGTCATCCGTAACATACACTACATGAAGCGTGTTTGTGTTTCATTAAGAAATCCCTCATCTAGTGACTTGTCAAGATGAAACCCAAATAGAAACACCATGCAGAGAAAGTCTGGTTTGTAAACAGGCTGCGTTGATGGACTGAAACTGTTTAGGCTTGCATAATAGCCACTGTTGCGTGGTTAGAGCCTGGTTATATCACCATACTTTGTGTTGTTGTGGAGGAGGCAAAGCAGTTTCACAAGTAGGCCTGTGATTTAACATCACTTTGGATGAAAGTGACTAAACATCTATGTAGAAAGTTTAAGAATAAAGTCAGGTAAGTGACCATGGTAAATTAGAGAACTAAATCAAGTAGCTTATAGTTGAGTCTCCTGTCAAAACACCCAGCTGTTAGATGATTTTTCACCCTTTCTGATAAAAGAGAGAATGTGATGGTAATTGCAGATATTTGAGGATCATCACGCACAGGTTTTATAACCTCCCAGATGGTTTTCAGCTGATAGTTATCGCCTTTGCGAGGAACCTACTCTTCACCTGCTTTGGAGTCCAAAAAGTCAAGACAGTCAGTTCAAAGAGAGCTCCATAAATAATGAATGATAAGGACGCAATCATAAAGTGGGGAAAATGGTTATCTGGATGCAAGAAGAGAAAAGGTCATTTAGATATGTTACTTTTCAACACTCTACCTTGGAGGATAGATGGGAAGAGATTTTCTACAGCTCTCTGTGTAAGAGTTGTCTTTTCATATTGATCATTAAACAGAGGTTTTTGAGCCGGCAACCTAGAAAGCGCTATGATTTAGTAGATATTTGTCACCAATTGCTCCTTAAATGTTTATATTCTGTATATGCATAATTATATTTGCATAATTATTGCATGCCTACATGACTAAACAAATATAACATGTTAGATTAAATAAATCAGACAATGAAGCATAGTTTTGTCAGTGTTTGTAAAATAAATCAGTATTTGTCATTTTTTTCATGTGTATGTTTCCATGGAAGGAAAATGTTACCAGTTCATATCATATAATATTGATATTCATCCGTTATGCAATTTGACATGCAAAAATGCTAAGCAGTATCAATACACAACATTTAATTGAGTTTCTGTCTCATGTTCAAATATTACAATAATTAAATACAAATATTCATTTCAGTAAAACTAAAATATATGTTTACTAACAAATAAAGAAGTATTATGAGCAGTGGACTAACATATATGTCATGCAAAAGTACTTTCTGTTAAAGTGGTGCCTTTCCCTTTTAGTGTTAAAACAAACACTCACAAAAAAACAAATATATATTATTACCTTGCTGGTCTAGGTAGTTTAAATGACCAACATTATCATGGTTTAGAAACCTGTTATATCTGTTTTAATTTAAAACCTTATTCTATTTTTTAGCTGTCAGATAAATATAGTGTAATAAAAGTATAACCATTTCCAACTGAAATATTAAATAAATAATAGTAATAAATTAAAACTTTAATTTAATACTTAAGAAAGTGTAGAAACGTCCATGTCTGTCATCTATAATTCATTTATTCTAAATAAGAATAGATATTAGAGCAAGTTAAAACATTGCAAATAAAACAGAAAACCATTTGAATATACTGCAGAGTGTAGCAGTTTTTGGTTTGCTGGCCAAGTTACAAAATTCTATGTGTTGTCATGACTTATCAGCTTGTGAAAGAACATAACCATATCTGCCCTTTTTTTCTTGTCTTTTTTACCATTTCTGTTTATCACAAAATGAAATGCTTACGCACTTTCGCCCTGATACCTCTACTGTCCCTGTGACATGACCGTGGAGCCTTGGTTGTTTTATCTTAGCTATGGCCTTGACATGAGATAACATTAATTACAAGGTTGATCTTAGATGGTAGGATGTGATCCAGAAAGTGATTTGTCATGTTGACTAGACATTGGCTTGCCACCATATTTAGGCTGTCACTGGGTTTGATAAGCTTTTTATATAAAAAAGGACCCAAAAACCCCATCTTGTTGGACAGAAATGTATCAGGGACATTAGCAGATAAAGTACTCTCTCTGCATCTTTTAGATCAGATAGCCTGCACACAGCAGTGTCTCTTACATGATGGTCTAAAGGTCATGTTCAAGCCTAATTTAGAGTTTGCAAGTTTGTGGCATACACTGCTCTAACAACAATTTAAAAAAGATTATAAACATATATGCTGCTGGCTGTGAACTAATTGATCGAATTCAGGACAACCTATGTCTGTAAGTTTATCTTTCTTCAGTAGAAACCCCCAAAGTTGCACAGGGTCTGTAACAATATTTGACTCAGGTAAAGAACAGGGTGTGGTTGCTATTTTGGATTCTCCTATAGTTTCTTCCACCTGCTTTGATTATCCCCAGAAACCCAATCAAAACCTCTCACATGTTAATAATTAACAGAAGAATTGATCATCCATAGTTGCGATTGGCCAGCCGCCGCATCAGACCAGATAAGAAAGGGGTTACATCACAGGATTGGTGACGCGAAACGTTATGTCTCTCCTTCCCCAACCCTAACACTGTTAGATAGAAACAGACGATAAGAGAGAGGACAGCTTAGACGTCACAGAGCACCTCTTATTGTCTTACTTTGTCAAATGTATCTTCCAATAGGGCAGCGGTAATTAAAATACACTCCATTTTACTGTACCTGAGGACCCTGACTCTTCTGTTGCTGAAACACCACCAGATATCATGGTCCGTGTTGCAGCCCTGATCACTTATCTGACTTGTCTGGTAAGTTTGTCTGGTAATTTGTCTTTGTTAGGGAACTTGCACCTGATTGTTCTGTAATGGTGTACTGTAATATTAACACTGTAAACTTAGTATAACACTATATTGTAAATCAGCCCAAGAATTAATGCACTTTTAAAATATTTTAATTTAATACATTTTACGTATATGTTCCAAAAGTCTACATTATGTTTTGGATTTTTTTCACTGAATTAATGAATGAATAAATAGTTATTAACATAAAATAAAGTCAAAACACAGGGCTTTAGACAGGTCTTAAAAATACCAGTGGATGGGGAAGGTCTAATAGTGAAAGCTATATGGATAAATAAATAGTACATTTTACTAGTTACAAAGTAACTATATGGAAAGATGATTATTAAAGAGTAATTTGAAAATTATGTATCAATTTGTAATTGATTCTTTTACATATTGTATAATGCAGTCACAGATTGTAATCAATTTTGAACATACACAACACATTTGAAATTAGTTTGAAAAGTAGCTTACAAGGCAGGACACAGTGCAGGTTATTATTATGACACTTATTTATGGGTTAATACTGTAATGTAATATTCTTAGAAAAAATGTAGTGATTGTGATCATGATAAACCTAATCAAACCGTGTTGCACCGTTTTCGAAAATATCATCCTAAACCTTTTTATTTATGATAATTATTATGCGATTTATGTTAACTTCATTGTTTCATTGTAAAACATATGGAGATAGATGCAAGACGGTGTCAAAGAGCTATACATAATATTAATTAAAATTATAATAACATGTAAAGAGTCCGTGTTGAAATGTTTTTGATTTGACTAGAAACTGCATTTAAATGTTTCCTCCTCTTTTCTAATTGTCACAAGTGTGCCTTTTCTTTACTAACCTGCAATATAATGTGGTTTTACCTTGCTGTCATCGTTTTTGATTCCATGCAGGCGTTGTCATGGGCCCAACATGAGCCGGGCTACTGCGCTTTCTATGAGGAGTGTGGTCGTAACCCATCTGTGGGAGAATCCCTCATTCCTCCTATCGTCCCCTGTCTCAACTACAGCAGTGCCCGTCACCTCACAGGAGATCACTATAGGAAACTGAAAGAGGTCTGTAGAGCCTGCTTAGTGTTAATGTGAAGCAGAGAACTGGGTGTGTGCTTAAGTTTTCTTTGTCTATGCTTAAGAAACAATTTAAAAGGTATTTCTGTGAGCTTGAGTCTGTCAGTTTATAAAATAGCACCTGTTCTTGCTGCAGGTGTGTCCCATGTTGGACCTTGGAGAGACCAACACGTACGCTTGCTGCTCCATCAAACAACTGACATCCCTGGAAATGAGTTTGACCCTGTCCAAGGCTGTGCTTGTCCGCTGTCCTTCCTGTGTTGAGAACTTTGCCCACCTGCACTGCATCAACACCTGCAGCCCTAACCAGAGCCAGACAGTAAAAGTCACAAAGGTCATGAATGTCACTATCCTGGGCAAGACGAAGGAGGCTGTGGTAGGTTACCAGGCCTTCATCAGCACCACCTTCGCAGACGCTTCCTTCCAGTCTTGTAAAAATGTCAGGATCCCCGCCACAGGGGGCTTCGCCATTGCCACCATGTGTGGTCGGTATGGTGCTAAGCTGTGCAACCCCCAGCACTGGTATGACTTCCAAGGAGACTCCAGTAACGGCCTGGCTCCACTGGACATCGACTTTAACCTGATAAAAGAGGGAGACACTGAGGGACTACCAAAAGGTGTGGTTCCCTACAATGGACGTGCTCTGAAGTGTAATGAGACCACACCATCAGGAGGTCAGGTCTGCTCCTGCCAGGACTGCCAAGAGTCCTGCCCGAAGATGCCGCCTCCTCCACTACCCCCCGGCCCATTCACACTCTTGGGGACACACGGCTTCCTTGTGATTTGTATTATCTTATTGTGTTTCCTGGTATTTGCCTTCTTCTTCTACCTCTTTGTCACTTGCTTTGTGAAGTTTCGAAAAAGACAGGATGAAGAGAAAGGAAAGAGACAGAGGAAAGGCAAAGACCAGAACAGTAATGATCTGACTCAGCAGGTCGTTCATCCGTCGGAGGTGACATGCACTGACAGAAACAGCATGGCTGCTCAAGCTTTCCTAAGCTTAGAGTTTCAGCACTGGGGAACCCTGATGGCCACTTATCCCCTCACGGTTAGTTTCATCAAAGTATTTTTAACGAGCAATAGTAGTAGTAGTGGTAGTAGTTGCAGTGGTTGCATTTTATTGCTCATGAATCAAACTTTTCATTTGTTACAGGAAGAATGTGTTTTTTGTTTAGGATTTTTTGAACAGTTACATTGTCTCATTTTAAAGCAACTGTAAGAAGAAATAACTCTGAAAATGTGTTGAACCTTAGTGGTAGTATCAAACAGATCCATCTTTGGGACACTGAGAAAAATGGACTGAAAGCAAAGCAGAACACAAGCTTTCACCAAGATTGTCTCATTAAAAAGAAATGGTTGTCAGCCAGATGAAGGAGATGTGACTCAGTTAATATTTTATCTTCATTCAAGGTGCTCCTGTTGTCAGCTATAGTCGTGGCTGTTTTCTCTGCTGGCCTCAAGTCCATTGAGCTCACCACTGACCCAGTTGAGCTCTGGTCTGCTCCAAACAGCCGTGCCCGCCAGGAAAAAGACTTTCACGACACACACTTTGGCCCCTTCTTCAGGACAAATCAGCTGATCTTGACAGCACCGGGAAGAAAAGGCCACATTTATGACTCCTTGCTGTTTGGACTACAGAACTTTAGCGGCCTTGTATCTAAAGATCTCATCATTGAGCTGCTGGAGCTCCAGACTCGCATACAGGTAAAGAGCCCAGAATCAAAGGTGACAATTGACAGTGTTTGCAAAAGTTCACCATATCCTCCTGAGACCCAGCCCATTGACTTGTGTCCTCCACAGTGGACATTTTGTTCATAAAAGAAAATTGGACACTTGCTTTCCTCGGGTCCCAGGAGGATATGATTTTTACACATTGATGACCTCTTCTTCTATGCAATTTTTAGAACATTGAGTTCTGGTCAGAGGATCTGAACCGCACAGCAAGTCTGAAGGATGTGTGTTTTGCACCTTTGAACCCATTCAACCCTTCCCTGACGGACTGTGCAGTCAACAGTTTGCCACAGTACTTTCAGAACAGCCTGGAGAACATTAATGCTAAAGTGAACATGACAGAGCTGGGAGTGACCAAAGAAGTGGACTGGAGAGACCACTTAATCTACTGCCTCAAGTAAGGATTCGACAAATAGAATTTCAAATCAAACTTGTGATTCATCTGAAATTTAACGTAACCTTCCCGTTTCTTCTTCCATCTGTTCTCAAGCTCTCCCCTGTCCTTCAAAGATATCACTGATTTAGGTATGAGCTGCATGGCTGATTACGGAGCTCCGGTCTTCTCCTTTCTGGCTGTGGGAGGCTATGAGAGTGAGTTACTTTCAGCATGAGCTTTTACTCGTAAAAACAATACCTGTGCAATACACACAAAAAGGCCACTCACTTGAACATTACGTGTCTTACTTTTCCTAGATGACGACTTCACCAACGCTCAGGCTTTCATCATGACCTTCTCCCTCAACAACTACGCTCGCAACAACCCCAAGTTCAAAGTGGCGATGCAGTGGGAGACAGAGTTTCTTAAAATTGTCCAGGATTATCAGACAAACCCTGCCTCCAACTTCACCTTTGCATACATGGCGGAGGTACATTAAAATATGGAATTGCATGAAACAAATCACATAAGTCACATAACAAAAACATTCCCAATTGTTTTTAATCCTGGTGGCCTCGGGTTTTAAGACCCTGACCGTGTAATGTCTCATGTAATGTCCCTGGTTTAAGTCCATTCAAGAACTAGTGTTGCATGTAATCCCTCATCTCTCTCCACCTATTGCCTCTCAACTCTCTATTGTCTCATATCCACTGATAGAAGTAATCAGTAGCCATACTGATAAAGACCTGCTGTCACAGCTTTTTCAAGTTGCATGTTGAGTTCTCTCTTCTTTTTCTGTCACCTCACAATTGTAACTCTTAAACCCATAATCCTTTACTTCTTTCCATCTACAGAGGTCTCTTGAGGATGAGATTAATCGGACAACAGCAGAGGATATCCCCATCTTCATGATCAGCTATGCTGTAATCTTTGTTTACATTGCTGTGGCACTGGGGGAGTACACTTCGTGGAAACGCATACTGGTAAGACTTAAGAGAGTAATGTCTACCTTTATTACAATGTATCACTTCACATTAATCTGCTTTTTCAGCCACTGGCGGTTGATTGTTCCACCACATTGGTCCAGACTAGTCAACAACTATTAAATGAATTGACATTAATTTTTGCACAGGCATTCATGGTCCCCAGTGGATGAATCCTATAAACGTTGGTGATCTCCTGACTTTTCCTCTAGCAAGACTATGAGGTTGACATTTTTGGTTATAAGTGAAATGTCTTGACAACTGTTGGATGGATTGCCTTAACATTTGCTAGACATATTCATGTCCCACTCTGGATGAACCAAAAAACGTTGGTGATCCTCTAACTTGTCATCTAGTGCCATCATCAGGTCAAAATTGTTCTTTGTCCAGTACTTTGGTTTATGACCAAATACTTGCAAAACTGATAATCTTCCCTTCAGGCTCAGCTGTACATTGTGTTCTGTTAGCATGCTACCATGCTAAACTAAGACAGTGAACATTATACCTGCTAAAGCATGTCAGTCTGTTAACATTGTCATTGGGAGCATGTTAGCATTTAAGCACTGTTGTTCCTAATTAGCCTCACAGAGCCCCTAGCATGACTGTAGACGCATAGTGTTGCTAAGCTGTTGCTACATAACTGGCTGTTTTACTATATACACAGAGGTATACAACATGTGCCTGGGATAAGATAAAGCCTCCACAAGAAAGTCAAATTGATGAAAAGGTACTTATCACATATATGATAAACAGAGACAGCAGTAGTATGGCTGTGTCAGCTGTACAGAGCTTATCACAATACTGAAGACATGATACAGAAAAACATAAAAGAAAGGTTCACTGAGTTCAATGTATATATAGATTCTTATCTCTGTGTCCTGAAGGTGGACTCCAAGTTTCTGGTGGGTCTTGGTGGAATCCTGGTGGTTGGCTGTTCTGTCCTGGCCTCCATGGGCTTTTACTCCTGGATCGGCATCCCCTCCTCGCTGGTCATTCTGCAGGTCGTGCCTTTCCTGGTGCTCGCTGTCGGAGCTGACAACATCTTCATCTTTGTTCTGGAGTACCAGGTGTGTTGTGTGCACCATGGATGTACAGTAAGATATGTATATCATTTTTATTGATATTAACCTACCCTTCCTTCCTTGCAGAGAGATGCTCGGAGGCCCGGAGAGAAGAGAGAGGAGCAGATTGGTCGTGTCCTTGGAAACGTAGCTCCCAGCATGCTCCTGTGCAGTCTCTCTGAGTCTGTCTGCTTCTTTCTAGGTAGGAACTGTTGCTTTCTTTTTAGTCTTTGTAAAAAAAAAACTACATGAACAAAGTGTAAATGGTAACGCTGACATGGTTGACTGTGCAATGACAATGCTTTAATCTCTATGTCTGTTCTGCCACCCAAGGGGCCCTGTCCACCATGCCAGCAGTGAAGTCCTTTGCTCTGTATGCTGCTCTGGCTGTGCTGATGGACTTCATCTTGCAGATGACAGCCTTTGTAGCACTGCTATCCCTGGACTGCAGACGCCAAGACAGCAACCGCTGTGAGCTGCTCTGCTGTGTTACAGTGTCAACCCATCGTTGCAACAAGCCAAACGAGGGCTTCCTGTTGCCCCTCATGAAGAAATACTATGCCCCTGTCCTACTGCACCATTGCACCAGGATCATAGTGGTAAAACTAACAACTCTTAAGCTGTAACATAAGGAAAAATTTAAATTTTTCTTAACCTGTGGCCTCATGAGGTTGTCAATGACATGAAATCCAGTAAAATAAACACAAACATGTCCTGTGTTCTTTTCAGATGTTGGTTTTCATCTTCATGTTCTGTGGATCTATATTCCTCATGTTAAATGTGACTGTGGGTCTGGATCAGGAGCTGGCTATGCCTAAGGTCAGTAAGCACTGCTATATAAATATAAATGAATGCTTGCACTGTCCTTTTTCAATTTAAACTTACAAAGATTATTCTGTTTTTGATGCAGGGCTCTTACATGCTGGACTATTTCCAGTACCTGTACAAATACTTTGAAGTCGGAGTCCCTATTTATTTTGTAACAAAAAGAGGCTTCAACTTCACCAGTGTGGAGGGCATGAATGCAGTCTGCTCCAGTGTGGGCTGTGATCAGTTCTCTTTAACCCAGAAGATCCAGTATGCCACCAATCACCCTGAACTGTGAGTTTGATCATTGTCATAATCTGGACAGGAGAAAATAAAGGCTTTTAGACAAGTTGTACTCTTTTCTGCTAGGTCCTAACATGTGACTGCCCAGTTAAATGCTACATCAACTCAGCTCTGTACAGTGAGGAATGGTTTTCTGCGTTTGTCCTTCAAATCGTTATTTGTCACTGACAGATCCTTGAACCTGCTGATATCATACTAGCAACCTCTTACACACTAACCAATTAGATTAGTTAATGATAAACTCAGTTACATGAACGCCACTAAGCAGATAAAGGGTGCTTCTAACTGATCGTGCCAGGCAGAGCAAACACCCAAAACATCCCCCAAAATTACTGTTCAAATGATTCAAACCATTGTGTTGTGGTTATGTCCTGGCTCATTAATAGTAGTAATGTTACTTGGGGCATTTTTGTGTGTTAAGTAAAGCTTTGTGCAGTATAGTATCTCTTTTACACCAAACAGACCCAAGTTATCCAAACAATCCCAACACAGTAATCCCAACACTTACAGTCGAGTATTACATTACCTAGTTACCTAGGTAATGTAATTACCTATGAAAAACAAATAATTGTGACCTTGTGAGCTATGGATGACTTGAAGGATAGTGTGACTATAAGAGGGATTATAAACAGCACACTTTTGTTTCCTGGAGATAAGAAGGATAATGGAGCTAATTTGTTGTTAGCATTATCAGTAGTTTACTGACAAACAGCAAAACTCATCTCATAAAAATTACAGTATGAAAAAGCAAGGACACTAGGTAAAAGTTTCCAAATGCTTGCAAAAATGGGCTCAAATGGGGTTCCTGTTAACATCAATAATGTAAATATCATTGTCAAAAACTAAAACAATTAGTTTGGAATTTTGGGTCAGTCACATACCCACCATATTGCTGCTGTTTGAGTGACATTTGCTAAAAACTACAGTACCCAGATGTTTTAGGAAATTAATGAGACTTTTAAAGAAATCAAGCTATGTTTGTAACCTGTTTTTAAAGATTTACATCTCAGTCTCAGTAAGTATTGAGTGTCGGAGGAACGCATTGTTGCTTTGGTCTAATAATGGGATTTGGTGACTATAAGAAAATATAGATTTACACTAGTCTTACACAGACATTTGAATTCCTGCTTTCCTTTAACCCATTGATGATGTGATCTGTAGATCCTATTTGGCTATTCCTGCTAACTCCTGGGTGGATGATTACATCGACTGGCTGAACCCTGGATCCAGATGTTGTCGTCTGTACACCATCGGTCCAAATGCTGGAAAGTTCTGTCCTGCAAGCCAATGTGAGAATCACTTCCGAAAACATTAACACACATTTTTACTGTGAATCTTACTGATGAAAGACATTACTCTTCTTTTATTATCACCTAATCTGCACCCATGTCTCAATAGCTCCTTTGCTCTGTGGGCGGAAGTGTATGGCTATTCCTCCAAATGGCGTCCTCAGGCCCACTGTGGAACAGTTCAACCGCTTCCTCCCTGACTTCCTGGGTAACAGACCGGATCTGCAGTGCCCCAAAGGGTGTGTATCATAGCTGCACGTGTGTTCTCAAAAACCTCACAGCATGGTAACAATAGTCTCACTGCTTATTGTCTCTTTTAATAGTGGTCTTGGAGCCTATGACACAGCTGTGGTGAGAGATCAAAGTGGAGAAATTATAGGTAAGTCCTCTCAAATCACCTTAAAACAGTCAAGATCTTCTATCTTCTATTCCTTTATTAGAAATGGTACAGCATATGAACCATTTTTCTCGTGTGTTCCCAGCCTCTCGGTTCATGGCTTACCACACACCTTTAACCAACTCTCAGGAATTCACTGCTGCGCTGCTGAGGGCCAGAGAGCTGGCCCACAACATCACCATGGGCATGAGGCAGTTATCAAGCACCTCACCTGACTTTGAAGTATTTCCTTACACGTATGTGTTTTTTTTCTCCAAACTCCATCTCACTACGAGAGCTATTTTTGTTTTTACAGCTCTGTTAACAGGCAGTTATTTTGTTATTATTTATATGGCGATTGCCATTAAACCCATGCAGTCTGTAGTTTCTGACCAGTATTTTTCTTCCCTCCTTCTTCCAGGCTGACTAATGTATTTTATGAGCAGTACCTGACTATTGTGCCAGAGGGACTCTTCAACATCTCCTTGTGCCTGCTGCCGACCTTCGTGGTGTGCTGCCTGCTGCTGGGTTTGGATCTGCGCTCAGGTCTGCTCAACCTAATCACAATAATCATGATCATCGTGGATACTGTGGGTGTCATGACACTGTGGAGCATTGATTACAACGCGGTGGCTCTCATCAATCTGGTCACGGTAAGAACATGTCTATAATGAAGACTGAAGGGGCAGCCCATTTGTTTTACTAATTAATAAATTAGTAAAACAATAAATTGTTTTTTTTTCTTCTTATCCTTACCCAAGTGCAATATCAAACTGTCCCTAAAACTAAATTGCAATTTGCTAATTATAATAGTTAATTCTTACTTTACTAATTTACAATCTCTATGTTGTTTGCAGGCAGTGGGCATCTCTGTGGAGTTTGTGTCCCATATAACAAGATCCTTTGCTCTTAGCACTAAGCCCACACATGTAGAAAGAGCTAAGGAGGCTACAGCCAACATGGGCAGTGCGGTAAGCAAACTATAATGCAATCTAGAGCAGATGTTAATCACACACACAGACACAGTTAAATAAATAAATGTCTGCATACAATTACAGTCTGATGTTCATTTTATACCCTGTAGGTGTTTGCTGGTGTTGCTATGACCAACCTGCCAGGCATCCTTGTGCTGGCATTTGCCAAAGCACAACTCATCCAGATCTTCTTCTTCCGATTAAACCTGGTCATTACACTTTTGGGGTTGGCTCACGGACTCATATTCCTTCCAGTGCTGCTAAGCTACTTTGGTACATACTTTATAGGTTCTTATTTATGTATGCAACAAACAGGTATGAAGAGCTATTGTAAAACACTATCAAAACATTTCACCTCTTCATGTTTACTTTTCCCAGGTCCTGGCGTGAATAAAGCAGTGCTGCTGCAGCTCCAGCAGGCCAAAGCAAAGGCCAGCCAGGAGCTGGAGGTGAAAAATAACATCAAACAAGTCTATGATAACTTGAGCTATGAAGACAATGAGATAAAACAGGACCCAGATTCAAACTCCACAAGTCCCCCCACAAACGCCAGAAGTCTTTCACAGATGATAGAAAACCAACAGGAGGAGAAAGAGGAGAAAATTGACCGTTTCTGAGCACCAACAACAAAACTGTTTTCAAGCTCTAATAAGTAAATACCTCTGTAACAAACTGAACAAGGACTGACCCAGAAAAGGACAGTTAGCACACAAGGAGTCATGCATTTGGCTCCGTATGGAAATCATTAATATAACAATGTACCTCAATAAGAGATGGACCGTTCGGACAACACACAGTTGTGCGATATTTCTGAGCAATGCAAGAGTGGACGATTGCAATGAGAGTCAACTTTTCTGTCTCAACATGTGAAAAAGTAACTTTTTTTAAAAAAAATTTACAAGCACTGCAGCTGGGCAAGATTTGTTGTTCAGAATTATCCGACAGTACAGGAAGTTGACATATGTTGATGAGTCATTTTGTATTATTTTTTTTATTGAATGTAATTATTTTGTATGTGTGAATACTTCACATTAGCACTTTTTAGTGATTTAAAGGAACACACACTCCAGCATGTCATATTATAGTTTCTTCAATAGCAGAATGGTGGCATTACTGTAAAATGTGCAATCAGTGAAACAAATATTAAATGTATTTAAACATTTGGCATTATCATTTTTCACAAGTTATTTATGGTAAAAATTATTTGTACCACCCATTACTGCCCTTCCAGCACCTAGCAAGCCATACAGCCAGGTGAGCAGTCCACATTTAATGCAATGATTATTAATTTTAAATAGGGCATTCTTACATTACAGAAATATTCCCATTCTCAAATGTATCTGCATTTTCTGACACAAAGGACTGGTCTTGTCATACAGCCATCATATTTCTTTAGAGGCTGCCTCAAGATGCAGCTATGAGTCTCAACATACTCAACATGTACATTTTGTGTTAAAGTGTTCATTAAACAAAGGAACATACTTATTTTTCAACCCAGGAGATACCCTGTAGATGCAGTATGTTCAACATCCTGATCCAACATCCACGTCAGAGCTTCTTCAATGTCATAATTCTACAGTACATTGACACATGCCCAGAGAAAGAGTCAATTCAGATACAAATACTAAGCAATGAAAAAAGTGTCAAACATTTTCGGTATTTCAAATTTTGTTTTATTAACAATGCATCCCTTTGATAGGATTGTATGTTTCTTTAGGTCATCAATGCCCCCAAAAACATACTGTACACATTATACAAGGGAAACCACAATTCAGGCAAAAAAAAGAAAAAAAAAAAGAAAAAAATCTTTTTAAATTATAATACAGTCTTGAGGAAAAAATATAAATAACTTTTTCTTCTCTGGTTGAGCTCACTCTATGGTACAGACATATAATAAATAGATCGGATCTGACATCACTCAGCTGATCTATGAATCATCTCTCTATGAGTCCATTTGTGTAGCAGCATTATAGCAAAAACAAGCCAATGGAAACAGAGATCCCCCGTTTCCCTGGAAACCTTTTACAAATCATCGCACCCCCCATACACACACACACACACACACACACACACACGCACGCACGCACGCACACACACACACGCACCCTCCCGCTCCTCCCCCTCCATCTCAGTCAATGACAGATAGTGATATTGCATTGTGGAAACAGGTTCAGGGGTAATTATAGTCCTACAATGTGATGGCAGTGTGTAATGGCAACCTATTTTTTTGTTTTTAGTTTCAGAAGCAAGGGACACGTTAAGGTCATGTTACAACTTTGCCATGCTTGTTGCACATGCAGTGGACGTGAAGTACAGCGGTAAGAAGGCAAAGAGCGGGGTAGCTGCAGGGGCTTATGCAGGTTTTGGAAACATCTGTGAGCAGAGTTACTAAATAAGTAAAGAATCATTCTACAGACAACCGAACATCTTTCCAAAGATCAACTCACCTCCTGAGAAGCTTACTAATAATGCAGTGGCTGAAGAAAAACATTAAAGGTCCTAAGCAAGTAAAGGATGGCATAAACTAGCATTAAATTACATACTATTCTCCTCATGTACTGCGTAAGGGTGGCATATATAGTGCTTCAGAAAATACAATACTAGTGATGTTTGATTGTCTGAGATACAAGAAATAGAAAAGTAATTGGCTGTCTGTGCTGACAAGAGGCTACAGGTTGTAGGAAGTGGCGAGGCAAGAGAAGCAAAAGCACATATCTGGCTAGAACAGGTCGCAGCTTGGGGTGGGATATGAATCAGGAAGGATCCAGAAACCTTTTAAAAACAGCAGGACTCCTCTGTAGTGTTTTGTTTCATAAGGAGAAAAAGAACGCAGGGTCCGAGGAATCACTGGGTAGACACAACAACATGCCTTATTCATTTCATTAGAGAAAAACACCTCTGGAAAGAGATAAAATGTTGAGAGATTTTTTAAAACACAATGTGAGTCTTTGTCTTAATGATCCAGCTCATCTTTAAGCTTTATGTTGATGAATTATTGAGTGATGCTCAAGATTGCCAACCCATCTGAAAACAGTATTTGGTTAAATTGCTCCCCCTTTGTCCTGTAAAAAAAGAAAAAAAAAGTCTGAAACAGCATTAGGCGTGTCGGGTTAGATTTTGTTTACGGATTCTGACGTCCATTGTTTCCAGCTAGTGTTTGCTAGAAGCAAGGTGAGCGATGACCACCTCCTCTTCTTTCTTAGCTGCAGTACACTCTGCTTTGAGCAACAAGACACACGCCAGACGCCTCCCCATCCTTACAGCCATAACTTCTCTTCTTTCAATCGTCCTTTCCATGTTTGTAGGGTGGCAGGACCCGGGGCTGCGCGAGGAACGCAAGGAACGCAAGGGGGAGGATGATCAGGATGATTCTGCAGGAGGGGCAACATCCTCTTCAACGGGTTTTGGTAGCTTTGTCAGGATTGCCTCTGCTTCCTCGAACATCTGAAAAAAAGAAAAGAGGAATTTAATACACGGGATAGTAAACACAAAGATGTAGATTTTCAGATGATGTAGAGGGGAAGGGTGGAATAATGTCTTACTGGCATGAATTGCACATCCTGGAAGAGTTCCTGTATGAAACGTCTTGAGGTTAGGCGAAACATACAGTGAGCTAAGAGGTGAGAAACCTCGGAGTACAGGCAGATGTCGTCAAACGCATAGGGAAACTTCTCCTTTATCCTGCAGGAAAATGAGACATATAACAGGCCTTCAAAAAAATTAAATTCTACTTCTATTGTTCTGCAGTTAAATGTCCAACTCAAAAAAAACATGTGCGTAATGAGGAGGAGAGAGAGCTTTACGTCAGTAGTCCTGTTTCGTGGCCTTTGGTTCCAACAGAGGAGCTGAGGTTGATGATGAGGCGGAGCACCTCCTTCCTCAGCAAGACTCTGGAGGCAGGGCCGTCTTCTGATATCGCCTTGCCACCTAAATGAATATTTATAATAAATATAAAGCAGTACTACTGAACAAATGCTTTTCTTTTTTTGCTTCCTTATTTAAATTTCTTTCTTATCACAGTGGTTTGTTCTTGTCAGGTGGGTGTCAATAATTGTTTACTTTGTAAGGGATGTTTATTGAACTGTCAAACCCAGACCAAAACTGGAGAGACTGGCCAGCTACTTTTTTTATACTTGCATCAAATATTAAAGATATTATTTTTTAACTCTGATGATGTGACACATTTTGTGTTATATGTCTGTAAATAATTGCAATTGGTTGAGACACTTTCTGAATAAATAAAGTTGAAATTAAAACTATGCGGAAGATACATCTTAGACTGGAGAATTCATATTTTATTCAGACATTTCAGCCCTGTGGCAGTGACAGGATAATTGAAATGTAAAATGGTGAAAATATGAAACAAAGTCATATTTTGTTGTGGAATATTGAAAATTTGTTTTCATAGCAAAACTAGACAGTAAGAATCAAAAATGTTTTCATTTTACAATAAGGTAGGCCTAAGAAACACACATCCCTGCAGGCTGTGGTTATTTGTGGTCGTACCTATGACAATGTCAGCAGGTGTGGGCGTGCTACAGACTGAGCCTTGTGACACAGCAGCGTCGCTGCAGCCCGACACCCCGGAGAACTTGGACTGAGGCATCACCTCCAGACGATGGCCGCTCTGCCCTCCCCATGACGGGAAGTCGACATAGTCTGGAGGGAAAAGATCGTTAGTTATATTCTGCACTGAGGTTAAAGTATGTCCACGTGAATGAGTGTGTGCGCGTGTGTTTCGGCTCACCTGTCCGAGGGTGTGGGCTGTTCATCTGTGGCTGTGTGGGGTATCCGAGGACGATGGCTCCAACACAGTAGAGGCAGTTTTCGTCACTGTGATCCTGCAGTCCCGTCTCCTCTGAACCTACCGTGTGGTTCTGGCTGTCGCCTCGGCACACAATCAGCTCAGAGATACTGAACTGTTGCTTCAGTAGCGGGACAGCAGGGCGATCGCCTACGGAGGAAAAACCATGGTAAGCACAAACACGCCCGTCTGTTTCAAAATCTCTTTCTTCTCACATTTTTGTGAATTCATCATCACTTAAAATCAGGCACAAAGCTGCATTTACCATCTCCATCGCCGAAGAGGAAGCGTTTCCGCTCTTCGGACGGGGGGCTGATCCTCTGTTGAAAGTAGGCCGAATCTCTGATGTGGAACATGTCGTTGATGTCCATGGGCAGTGCTAGGCCAACGTAGTCATCGTTGCACCCGTAGGTGGCGCTGGAGACCATTGAGCGCACCGAAGAGCAGCGGTGCAGGGTGCTTTGGTTGATGGGACTGAGAAGTTCCTCTTTATCCAGAGAGGCAAAGCTCAGAGCCTTCAGGAACCTAGGGAGGGCAAGAGGAGAGGTGCGTGAGAGGATCCGGGGGGAGAGACTGGGACAGAGGAGGAGTGTGAGGAGCAAGTGAAAAAATGTTGGATAAAAAGCAGACAGAGACTTAGTGAACAGAGGTGGGGATTACAATGGGCTCTAAAGCCCGACATACAGCAGCAAGCTATGAGAGCAGCAGCTACAGGTAAACTCACAGTAGAGATATCACTGCCTTAAAGCAACGTCAATTACCTTTTGGCATAGCTTTAAAGTACACTAAAGCACCCATGGATCAGAGTCTGTAGCTTCACATAGAAAAAAAACCCTAATAAGAGTCTAAATGAAGGCAGAAGTTCAGAAGAAATGTCTTCTTAACCCTTTAAAAAATGTTTTTACATTGGCCAAAAACAAACCAAACGATTAAAAGATTAATTTACAGATTCATTTTTCCCCTCATTATTTCTTTAGAATGTCATTTAAATGTCGTGCAAGAGTATTAATCTATAAACTGAAATGTAAAGTTTTATTAATTAACTATTTTGAGTGAATGTGAAGACAGTTTTATATAAAGTGAGAATTAAGAGCTTAAGTGCCTCCACTTTGACACTTATCGCATGTTGGCGCATCATTTGTTCTTCACCTACCTTTGTTTCAACATGCACGAGTGACTTAACAATTAAAATCCATTTCATACTGGAACAGACAATAGAGCCACACCTATATTGTGGCACCCACCTCTAGGTTACAGCTATAAGAAGAGGGAACAACCAGCAACTCACTGCTCTACACACTACGGGGCTACAGGAGTCAAAGCAATGGTAAAACAACTGGAGACATAGAGCTGCAGTTGCTACTTAAGTCAAAGCAGCAAGGACATATTTGTCTGGATCGGTGCTAGGAGAGACATCTCTACTAAAAGGAGGACACCAGGTAGGTCCACCCACCGCGGTACAATTGTTCTGGACAGCCTGCGATATGGACTTAAGGTGTTGGGTTCTGGACAGGTATCCCTCCTGTCCGATATCCTGACAGACGTAGCGGAAGGTGCACAAAAAACACACTCACACCTGTCACTGCAGAGTTAGACAGAAACCGAAACCCTACCTAATGCACGTAACTGCTTGAGCTGCAGTAGCACAAATGCAGGCGTGTTTTGAGTTTTTCTCTAGAATGAGTTAATACAACATCTTTGTATTCACGCAACAACAAACATATCATTTGAAAAAAGTAAACAAATTCATGCAGACACTTTCAGTTGCAACAGTGTCTGCTTTCTGTCATATCGTACCTGCAGCGATGGCTGACTTACCTGCGAGGCGTTAACCGGGAGTCCAGGCTGCCGGTCTTCATAGTGATGGTGTCGGTGAACAGCACGTCTTTGGCTGGCGAAGCCAGCGCTTCGCTGTGAGACAAAGACGGGTGTATCCTCTGCTGCTGCAGCCTCTTCAGTGTAGCGTAGCCCAGCGCGTCCCGTGGGCTGGTGTACATGAAGCTACAGTCGGCCAAGCTCTTGATGGTGGTTACTGAAGGAGACTTGAGAGACTGAGCTCTGCGGGGGAGAGTGTGCGAGGAGCCGGGCGGTACCAGAGAGACAGTGGAGGACTTGGACATGGACATGTGGTTGGTCTGAGCCTGGGGGGTGAGGGAAGAGAGCGTTTTGACAGTCTTGGCTGACACCACTGTGTTGAGGCTCACACAGTCAGAGGAGTCTGGCTCGGGATGCTCAGGGTTTCCAACGGTCTCCCTGGAGGGGCTGGAGCTCATGGAGCTGATGCCGCTGGTTGTTGTGTCCGTGTTAAAGCTCTGACTGCGGCTTTTAAACTGAGTACCTCCACCGCCTCCTCCGGCCCCTCCCACATTGCCCCCACTAGACGAGGAGCCACCATCTCCTGCTAGGCGCTCTCGGCTACTCTGCTCCCTCTCCCGGCTGGGGTGCTCCACAGGTCCATGCCCTCCCAGACCACTGAGTCCGAGGCCTAAGCCTCCTCCCCTGGCAAGCTGCTCCTCAGAGCCCCCCCTGGTCCCGACAAAGGAGGTCTCCAGGCTGACTGTGGGACTCTTGGGCATTCCTCTGCCATTAAACACAGAGGTGAAGACTTCCCCCTGGTTTGGGCTGTAGACAGAGGGCTCTGTCACTGTCCTGTTCCGCCTCATGCTCCCTGTCTTTAGTTCAGTAGGGGTGCGAGAGCCTGATGGGGTCTTGGGGTCGCTGGTGGAGCGTAGTTTCTTGCTGGGGAGGGACAGGGAGTTGATGAAGCGATTGCGAACAAAGCGAGTGGAGGCCAGGATTGTGAAGGGGCTACGATCCTTGACTGGTTTGGAGTGTAGATAGAAAGAGGGCTCGTCTGACTGGTCCAGAACATCACACTTGTCATCGTCCAGGATGTACATGTCTGAGAGCACAAAACAATTATCTACCATCATTTCCAAGGAACATCAAAAATACCTTTACTACGATGGTTGAATGTCATAAATACAACTAGCAGAGTTTTTCCCTACAAATCTTAGCAGCAAAGCATAGACAAAATCAGTTCTACATACTTGGCTGAGACTCGCTCTCGCTGTTGTGGCGCGAGCTGGTGGATTCAGAGTTCAGACTGAGCGTGCTCGGGACTGAGGAAAGTTCAGAGGTCAGCTGTGCATCCACCTCTTCTGGAGTGACAGGCCACAGCGTCCTGCGACTGTGTCTGACTGCATCCCAACCGTACTGCTTCAGCACCTCACAACCCTGCCTGGTCTTGGAGATCACACCCAGCACATAAACGCACGTCCTGTGGATGGGAGAGGACGCTTAGTAAACGACCTAAACATACATATCTGTTCTGTTGCTTGATTTGTTTTGTTGGAGACATGTTTTAGGTGCATTTATTGTGATGAATTGAAGATAAAAGGCATCTGTAAAATTTTGAGCGGCAGCTGAAGTCACAGCCCTCATTATTTTTTTGATAAAAAACAACAAGCTTACCCTCGTACTGATAGCACCTCACAGTGCTGGGCCAATGCGAGGATGTCAGGAATGACATTCTCCTCCTGTAGGAGATTCAGACCCCAGTTTGAAGAGCCAATGTTGCCCTGCAAGGACAAAGAACAAACACTATCAGAGCCATGCCTTTGCAACTATTACCATTAGAGCTGACGTTTACTGACAGCAAGTGATACTGACCAGTGCCCAGAGAGCAGCCTTCAGCTGTTTAATGCCCTCCCAGGTGTCCAGCATCGGGGAGCGAATCGTGTAGCTGAGGTCAGGAACCACACTCTGGAGACAAACAGAAAAAAGACAGACATTAAGAAAGGCTGCTAAATCTGTTGTTAACAGATGGTGAGGAACAGTCAAGAAATACCTGAGCCTCCAATAGATGACAGCCCGTCTTATCGTGGACCAGCTGACCGTAGAGGTGCACAGGGAGATAGACATTTGGTCTTTGTAACCTGGAAACAAAACCAGAGAAGTTAAGCAAACGCTCTGCAGTACAGTCCCTGTGGCTTGTCGTCAGGTGATGACAAACTGCAGCTTCTCACCTTTGGTTGCTGCGTCGGACGTAGTTGTCTCCATCGACAGGTTTGCGGTAGGTTGTTAGTGCTTCGTTGAGCTGCTCCTCTATCAGGTCCACATACTTTAGGTTGTATTCCTACATCCAAAAAGGCATTTATGTCAAAATGTAAAACAAAGACCTCTAGTAGTGAGTGATCTTACAATAACATAGTAGGCAACGTGTATTGCAATTGACTTTGCTGTATGCCGACATCCTGATAATACCTTCTGCCATTTATCCAGCTGTTTGCTGACGTAACCCCTCTCGTTGAGGTAGGAGAAACCTTTAGGAATGGACAGGAACCTAAACGAGGAACGAGATGTACAGTGTAGTGAAGGAAGAAGGCTGCAGGACCACACAAAGGACTTAAAGATGTATCATGTACTTTAAACCGTGTCTGGTAACACCCACCTGAGGAGCAGCAGGAGGCCCTTGTCTCCCAGGTGGGACAGAGCTGGTTTCAGCTGGATGAGAGCGTGGAGGTTGGCCTGTGAATGAGCACAACATAGCAAGTCAGCCAACGCCACCATCATACAATTAATCAACGCATTCATATTTCAGCACTGCCTGTCCCTTAACACTATTTATGCATTCACCTTGTCCTCGCAGGCCTCGTCCAGTATGTCGAGGGCCTCCATGGACACAGCCTTGCTGTGGTCGTGAAGCTGTGTGACCAGCAGCTCCATGCCCCAGCTGCTGAAGAACTCCACGTTTGCACGCAGCAGCACGCGGAGGTGTTTGGTAGCGTACAACCTGCACACCTGCTCAGTAAGACAAGAAGATTTGTGAGAAAGAAGAGGGGACATTAGGAGGTTACCAGCAGCTCTTGTAGGTGCAGGGACACTGCAGTGATTGGTACACACTACCATACCCATACACCTGTAGTAAAATTATTTTGTATCTAATGCAATGTGATGTCTAAACAACAATCTGGGCTAACTGACAACTTGTGAATCCTCACTGCTTTAATATCACTGCTTTATAAGTATTTGTTTTTGAGTCACGCCCTCGCGTTGTTGTGTCTGTCTTACATCAGTAGCAGCAGTGAGGATCTTGGAGAGGATCACTCTGGCCAGACCATCTCTGCTGTAGTCCAGTGTGGATACAGCAAGTTTCAGCACAGCATCCTGGTTCTTCACAGAGCACAGATTCAGCAGGCTGTAAAAAAACAAAAAAAAAACAAAACAAACAGAAAACAAGAGCTGTTGAAATGTGTTTCTGAGAGTCTTCCATTCTACGGGCCTGCGAAGGCACAGAAATGCTTTGAGGGTTTTTTTCTGAACATTCACCACTGAAACAGGCCACATTTCTCCAGCAGTTTGACTCCCTGTGGGTGTGCAGAGAGTGTCCCCAGGAAGAGGAAGTAGTGTTGGCTGAGTGTGGTGAGCAAGCCGTTACTCTGCAGACAGCGCTCAGGCTTCAGCCCTGAGGACGAGGACAGCCATGACACCATGTCCCTCACCAGCTCCTCCAAGTAACCCTGGCCATCCTGGTGACAGTGGGGAGAGGGAGAGAGAGGGAGAGGAGAGGAGAGGCAAGTTAGAAAATGACAAAACGGTAAAACATGATGTTCATTTTTGTGTATTCGTGCGCACTTCTCTAACCTCATCAGAGTCCATGAGGAACTCAACAAACTGACAGCCAACCACAGTGAGTTGTCTGGCCTTTGGGTGATCCAACGCCAGCCCCGCGTACAACTTACTACTGGGCTTATAAAAGTACAGCAGCCTCCGCACAAACCTGCACCGCACAGAAAGCAAAAGAAATATTTAACACAAAAACTATTTTAAATGTTGCAATGGCTTCTGATGATATAAGGAGTCTTACTTGTGCATCTGTTCATCTTTGTTGTTCCTGAGATTTACATTTGGCCACTGGGAGAGAAAAACATTTAAATGTTAGACATGGAAAAATAATAAACTGGCAGCCGAGTCTGCGGTGCTACATGAGAACAGCCTGACCTTAAGGATGGTGGCAATGAGCAACCAGTTCCACTCCAGGTTGTGCTTGTGGTTGAGAATGTGACTGTCTCTCAGGTTCATCATCAGTGCTTCTTCTGTGTCCTGAACACAAACAAAAACATTGATTTGACAAAGGAAAAAAAAGGAATACAAGATGTATAGTAAGAAGCGCTAATTATGATGCAATTCAGAGAGCTTTGCAACAATTTTATTAATTTGATTTATTTAAATAGTCTGCTTTACATTGTACCAATCAGCACATCTGTCCTAAAACTGCAGTCAAGCTCAACCTCTTAGGTGTGTTAGCTAAGCTGAGCATAAAGACTGAAAGCAAAGGGAAACAGTTAGCCTGCATTTAACACCTCATGTAGAAATGGGAAATGACACATTGCAATTTTCAGAGCAGTGAGTATGCATACTGAAGGTATTTGCTGACTAACAACATCTAGCTGCAGGTTTTTCAAACTCTAAACAACACCCAGGTCACACTTGGATGAACTGGTGGCTAGCTTGCTATCTATCAAAACATAAAATGTAAATAAGACCATATTGGAGGTGAAACAAGGTTTTTTTTCCACCTCTCTTTGTCACTGTTTGTGGTAAGTTAAACTAAACACACCCCAGACCTTTGCATCGAGCACACAAAGATGAATTTGATATCAACTGTGGACAAGAAAGCAAATAAGCATATTGTCCCTAAATGTATTGCTTTTAAATTACTTAATTATACTGCTGAGGCCCAGGGGGTAGAATGTGAAAAGCATGTTCATGTTTACCTTAATGACATAGATGTCCCTGTGGACACGCGGGTGTGACTCTCTGCGGTTATGTGAAGAGACAGACTTGCGGATGACTTGGTCCAGGTAAAGACTGTGTGGTTTCAGACCTTTCTTCTTCTTCTCATGGAAACGCTTCAGATTGTTGACTGCTGCACTCGCCCGACTGGACCAACGATAAACATGGGGGGTGTTTGGATTTTTAAGAAATTCGACTTGCAAATTCCAACATAGATTCATAATGTGTTAAGTTCATAGTTCACTTCTGTACTGTGCTCACTGTTACGAGCACTCATGTGCCTTCATGAGAGAGAGAGAAGTTTAGAGACAAATGCAGTGGATTTGTGTGTAACTATGCCGGGGGAAATTGTTGACTTCTGGTAAATAAATGTGTTGGGACTGCACGTCTGAGTGTACTCACAGTCGTTTCTGCTGGGGGATGTCAAAGGAGGCTGCCATGTTGATGAGGGTGGGAAGGCAGTGCAGGTGGTGACTGTGGGAATGAGGAAGGATGGTGTTTGCCTAAACAATAGAGGAACAGGTGGAGGAAAAAGAAAAGATGTGTTCAGTAGAGTAATGCAATGTTCATTTTGGAGCAACACACAAGCACAAATATTTAGGGCTAGTTTTTAGTGTGCCAAACAATACAATAAATAAACATGTCAGAGGTCCTTTAATATTACCATGTGTAGAAGTTCTCCCAAGAGGATGGTGGCTCTGACAGCAAGCTGATCATCGCTACTGGTCACAACTTCAACAAGACCCTGTAGCGACAAAGGTGGTGATAGACAGGACAACGTGGTTTAACCTAAAACTGCTGCATGCGGGTGTAATGCAAATGTGTGGTGTAAAACTGTAACACAATGCAGTCAGAGAAGCCTTGACGTGCGATACCCCTAAAATTAATTCAAGCTAAATACATAATTAATATAAACAAATCAGCCCTTCGGCGCAAAGGTCTAAAAATCAAGCACTATCAGCTCACCTCTAACAGCCCACTGGTGATGAAGGCAGAAAGAACAAATGCCAGGTAGTTGTCCATCAGATCAGGCCTAATGAAGCAAACAAACAAAAAAATATTTTCATGGCGTATGTAAACAACTGACAGTGGCCATTCCATTTCTATTCTCTCATATCATCTCTCACCTCGAGCGGGCCCGATGAGGAAGGATGACTTTGGCCTCAGCAGCAACAAACCCATCAGAGAGTCTCCAGGTGTCCTGAAACCTGGCGGCGTCTGAAGAAGACCAGAGCAAAGATAAGCTCATACTGTGTGTGTAAATGATGGACTCATACCGAAGCATTTTAGTGCAAAAACTTTGAAGAAGGCTTTCTGTTATGATCACACAAGGCCGATTAGCCAAACTGCAATTGCATATTAAGTAATGTATATAAAAAATCCCTAATTACAAGGTACCAAGATAGTCTGAGGAAGCATAAAAACGAATTTTGAAGATAAAAAAAGACTTAATTCTCACCAACGCTTAGAAGAGCTTCCGTAAAGTCTTGAGTTACAATGGGCGCAGGGAGCCTGAATATCTCATATAACACCTCCAACAAGCCTTTCTGCAGAGCATATTATATTAGAGCAGTCAGATACACACATGATACAAATGCCAGCACTCAAATCAGCACTTCTAATATCTCAATGTTACTGCAGCACAATACTCAAATTACATGAGGGTAGTGAGGAGTGATAATATTTGATTTGATCCATCTGTGTCATGGCTGCCATACTCTGACTCCCACCAGACTCCTCACCAAAACAGCTGAAAAAGCCTTGTTTTTGTTTTCTATTTGAAGTCCATTTTTTGTGGTCAATGTGGCTGACATCATCGTCAGTTGTCGACCATAGAAATGAGTGCTAACATAACACTAAAGTTGCAAAATGAAGTCTGGTGTGACAGAATCTTTACAGTCAAGTTATCTATCAATTGGGTCTGTTTCAGTACTCACCCTAACTTCCATATTTGGTATGCAAAGTAAGCCAATTAAAGATTGGATTCCAGAATTGCCAGCCTTGCAGAGGTTGATAATCCCTGAGTAAAGAAAGAGACATTTAAGTTACATTCAACAGTAAAACACAAGTCATATAAAACAAACTAGTCTATTCACGATTCTCACTTAAATAACTAACTATCATTATCACTAATAACCTACTATCATTACTTCATCTCAATCCTTACCAGACCAGGAGCGAAAGGCTGCCACTATGGCCATTCTACTCGACAAGAAACGGGACTCTCTGTCCTCCCTGTGAATATGACAACACACACACACACACACACACACACACACACACACACACATTAAAAACAGAGTGTTCCATATACACAACATCATTATGATGATTATGATAATGATTATGATTATTATCATTATATGTATGGAACTTTTCACAGAGCACTGAAAAGCATTTTACAAAAGATCAAACTACACCCCAATAACAAAAAGCAAAGCATCAAAGGAAGCCAAGGAGAATCAATAAGAGATCTTTTTAGTGACTTAAAGGATTATTGTGACATGGCCTGCTTCACATCCTCAGGCAAGTCCTGCTGTAGTCAAGCAGCGCTGATAACAAGGGTCGAATCACAAAAACACTGTACATACTTTCTCAACGCACGGTGCTACTAATATAGAAACACAGCAAACGGTAAACAGAGGGAAATGTCTGAACACTATCTTTTTGTTTCTACTGTAACAGTGACACTCTTCATTGGGGGGGGGGGGGGGGGGGGGGGGGGGGGGGGGGGGGGGG